>VXAX01005447.1:0-61881 GCA_013399835.1 Leptocoma aspasia | reverse complement strand
AAAAAAAAAGAAAAAAGGCCAATCTAGTGACTGTCTTAGAACAATGCCAAGTGTATCAAAGCCCATTTCTTCTGCAGCTGACTAACACCCCTGATGCACCCTGGAAGAGCTGACCTACCTGCTTCCCCCAGAGACACAAGGAGTCCTGCTGGCTCTCCTCGAGGGTTTGATGGCAACAGCCCTCTCGCTGAAGGAGTGGCTGATAGGAAAGCCACACTGACCCTGCTCTAGTGAAAGGCCAGGTAAGGCACCTGAGAGCCTTTAATGGAATCCTGAAAGAACCACTAAACTCTTCTTTGCACAGAGGACATGCTCTGCGGCCCCTAGAGTCTACAGCACCATGGAAGGTAATCATAAGAGCGTTTTCAATTTAGTAGTTTGAAACTATACATTAACAGTGAGTTAGCTGATGGCAATATGGTTTCTTTTCATTTAAAATTACAGGCAAGGCTTTTAAGCCACATAACAATTGCAACTCCTGAAGCTGGTGAGGGGAACTGGGGAAACAGTAAGTTTAAATGAGACTGGAAACACATTTGTTTAAACTAGAGGTCCACTTGGCCAGGGACCTCGAGCAAATGTGCTCACAGCTAATGAGGAAAATATACGCCACAAATTTCACCAGCCAGAGGGAAGATCCAAGGAAAGTATCTTTAAATCCATGGATGGTGAAGGACAAGACAAACAATCAGGGTCATGGCCTGTCTTCCTTCAAAGCTGTAACAGATGTGGCTACAGCAGTCTCGTGAGCGTGCAGCTGGCTGCCTGGACACTGATGGCTGTGCTCATTATGCTCATTAACAGAGGTCCCTGCTGACCCCTCAGTTCTAGAAACCACAACAAGTAATGGCCTAAATCTACTTTGGGAGAGGATTTTAAGCCTGTGTACAGATTACCCTGAGAGCAGTGTGGAGATGGTGATAAAATCAGTGCTCGGGTGTGTCCTCTGACAGTTCAACTTGGACTTCATCAGGCCATTAAAGGTTTTGGGGAGACATGTGATAAAAGCAGCTGTTCTTCCCTGCGAGGACTGACACCAGAGATGCACTTAATCATGTTTTTGTTTTCCTGCAGAAGTTGTAAAGGGGGACAGAGAAGAAGGGCATGTCAGGATCAAAGCTTTCCTTCCTTTTCTGATGCAGCAACCAAGTTGAACAGTGAAGCGACATGAGCAGCGGGAGACTTCTAAGCTCAGTGGCATGAAAAGAAGAAGGAGAAAAAAGTAGTCTGGGGACACTCTGATCCCAGAAGTTTCTCATCTTCACCATCAGTCCCAAAGTAACATCAAGGGAGGAAAGTCCAGTGCACTCTGCTCATGTGGATGCACTCTGTTCAGTGGAAGGTGGGGGTGTGTGTCTGCAGGGGGGCAGGAGGGCGTTTTGTGGAGAGCACTAGAGAAGAATATACTGACCAGAAATGCATATGCTGACCAACTGGCAGTCATCAACTCATTACAGGCAAAGGTTATTCAAGGTGAACCAGAGTCATGAGATGGGAGGTATTTCCTTCTGGTTACTTAGGCACAGCAGGATAAAGTAATCTTTGAAGACCTTTCCAAGCTTGATGGCCAAGCAGCAAGTACAGATTTAAACATAGAGAATTTTTTTTTCTGAATATAGTAGTGTACTGAAAACTAGGTGCAGAGATCAATTCACAGGTACCTGCACTGAAAGTAGTTTTTTAATAGAAGGATGGAAATACTGAAGTGTCACTCAAAAAGCCCATTAATTAAATTCTGTCTCACTATAAAAATTATGGTGGAAAGCAGTACTCTCCACATTTACCAAGCAGGGTTTTGTTTATTTCTATTGCATTGCCTGCAGCTAGTTCTGTATTACTGTAAGCAGGCTCACAACCAGCCTATGCTGGCTGCTAACATGACACTTCATCATGGCAGACTGAAGGGCAAAATCATCCAAATTAGTTTAGCATGGAATAAAGAGGATAAATATTGTTTGCAGGGCCATTCCTTGCTAAATTGCTTTTCTCTTCAATTTTGCCTTGAGGAAGATTTGCATCTGCCTTTAATTTTTCAGTTACCTTTGTGTTTGGAGGTTTGGTTTGTGTCCTATGCTAGAACTGTGCAAGTTGCTGCAGAGTTCCCCTCATCAATTAAAAACCAGCTGACACCCAACTGGGTCTATCCAGCACTGTTAAAACCAGAGCCCAACTCCACCAAATTCTTTTTAATAGTATTTGTTCAGAAGGGGTGTGTATAGCAGCCTCAGAATCCACAGAAAGCAAGGTCCTTAAGTGAGAACTGTCAGACAGACTAACTATAGGTGGCACTAATAGTCCTGGTTGTGTGACATCGAGAGAGCCAGTTGTCTGAAATCTCAGTTATTATCAGCTCTCCTTCCCCCAGCCCATCAATTACACCATCTGAGTTCTAGGAGGTGTTTGTTATTCAATATACAAAATGTTTTTCAGTATTACTTTTGTTTTCCCAGATGCTAAAAGGGTGGGGGATTTTTGAGCGTGAGGTTATATGCAAGCATGTTTCCAATCCTGTTTTCACATGAAAGGTGTGACTAAGATTCTTGCAACCTTGATGGAGAGCCTTCAAGTTACAAACATGGTTTAGACTATTTTAAGACTTGGCTTTTACCATTTGCATCCATAACCACCCTACTTAGTGTATATATGTGCTATACACCAACTTCTAGATTGTATTCTTAAAAATGCTCAATGGGGAACAAGCAATTTTTTGTACTTGACAGTCCAAGCATTTCTCAAATCATCACAAATAATTATTACTCTGTGCAGATTTCTAGAGATGACAGTCAGACAATTGTAGCTGTGCAAATCAAAACACTGTATCTAAAAGAACAATTGCATTTTCAATAAAGGGATTTTATTAAACTGACCTGAACTGCAACTTTTTTTTTAAAGTAATAGCTTTGCAACTACTTTGATTTACTTCAATTTCATGACATACTATTTTTGACTTAACTTTTTCAAAAACTTTGGGCATTCAAATGAGAAGAACAGCAAAATTTAATATTTTCAGTTCAGAGAAAGTATATTGCGTGTCCTGGAGATGGAAATGCTTATAACATCTTCCCTGAAAACTTATGGACAGAAAAACTAGAATATGAATTTGCTATGAAAATGTCTCTACAGAGTGGCTGGATAATAGAAGATAAAACTAATATTAACTTAGGAGCATTTTTACCAAGTGAGAACATTTTAGAAGCAAATTATATCCTCTGAAGGAAACTTTTCAGAGTTACAAAGCTGTCTTATTTTCTCCATGTCATGCATTGAACCCACTGCCCTACGCAGAAGATTAGGCTGAATATGCTTTTTTTTTCCAATTCTTTGTATTGCAAACCAAGATAACCACTCAATTTTCAGTTCCCATTGCAGAGAATGCACCAGGGCTATGAAAAGAAGTATCAAAGCTCTTGAAAGTAAAACAGTCCTACACAGTAGCTGCTAACACTGTATTGCCAAAAATCCTGAATTGCTTCATACATTCCTTCCTTCTTCTTCCTGTGCATGTCCCTGACTTTGTCCATGTGTGTCTGTGTGCACTCAGAGAAGGGTACAGCAGAGAAGGGTGGGATAATTCAGCATTACTGTGGGGACTACAATGATTGATTAAACCCCAAACCCACATCAACTTTGGCATTCACTTTTCTTTGACCAGCTACTAGACAAGTACTACTTGTGTGCTAGAAAAAAAACAACACCACCCTAGTCAAAACCTGGCAACAGACACACATGCAGCCACAGATGCTGATACTTTCCTGGGGAAACTTCACAACTAGGTCATTAAGTATTGGCCTTTTCATCTTGGACAGAAAGTAAAGTATCACAGGGAGGCTAAATGATGCAAAATCTTGAAAAATCAGAGACTGACACCAAACGGCACAGCTGTGTATGAAAACCAGCTTTTTAATCAGGCTAAAACTCTGTCACACAACAAGATACTGATCCAGGAAAAAAAGAACCAGCTCCCTTCCAATGCCACCTTCTCCTGTATAATCCCAAACATTCCATTTTTGTCCATTCTCATTCTCCCTAATAGGAATTATCTCGTATTAGGACTCATACCATACATAGGGTTTGGGGCTAATAAGATAAATGTATACATCTTGTAGAGTGTCTCCTCTGAACAAGGAGAGGGAAAAGTTGGAAGTCCCCAGGAAGCTCAGGCAGAAAGACCTATGGCCTGGCAATATCGAGGGTGAAGGATGTGCTGCTATGCATGTTTCTGTTCTGAAGCTCTGGGGAAATAGTACAAACACAGGGCAAGCAAAACTAAAGTGACTGATTTAAGTGCAACACATGCGAGAGGTAAGAAATCTTCAAGGAGGGCTGGAGAAGTCTTGAGCTGGGAACACTTAAAGCAAGCAATCTTCATGCTGGTGGGTTTATTGGGATTTAATTTATAGAAGATGATAAGATTGATGATAAGAAGGCAGAGATGAGATTGGAGCTTTGTGTTGTGTGTCAAAGAGCACTTTGCACTGTCATTCCAGCAGCCAAAGAAAAGGAGGGGGAGAAGGGGAATAGATGGTCAGTCCTTTTTTTTTTCGCTTTCACAAGAAGAAGAAAGGGATGAAACCCCAGGCTGGGAGCTCAGGAGCCATGGTGGGTGAGGGTGATGGAGCTGTGCTGCCTTCCCATGGCAGAGGTTCAGTGGTGGGACCTGATCTCTCTGCACCGCAGCCACAGTCGCTCTGGCACGAAAGGACAGCGTGTGATGAATCTGTTTGCTCCTGGCTCATTCTTTAAGTGCAGCGATAAATCACTGTTTGCATGAAAAAGCTGAAAGGTCTGGCTATCATAAGAATTTAATTTTAAAATGAAAACTCTCTGTCCTTTCCCCTCCAACACACGCACACACTGACAGACGTGCGGACGTCTGACGGCTGGGGCTGAGCTCGTGCTCTCCAGACCTGTGTGTGGAACTTGTAACACACAGGGACACAACCGCTGTCTTTCTAACCTCCTTTCCCAAGGGTACACTGCTGCTGCCCACAGGTACTTGGGAAAGGACCAGGCTTGCAGAACTGTCTCCAAGTCACCAGGGACAGCAGACAGGGTCAAAGAGGCTTTCACTTTTTACCTCACAACTGCCAGGTTACAGTCGGGGCATAGAAACATTAACTGGGACAACCCAAACTCAGGGACAAGCACATGGGTAGGGAAGCTTGAAGCCAAGCAAGTGACCTGCAGCTGCTGCACTCTGCTATTACATCTTTGCTGTGGGAGCTGTTGATATGATTTTCAAGGAAAGGCTTGAGAATTGGTTAGGAAAAGGCATGCCATGGACATCAGCAAATGATGAACCAGGAGGAGCACTGGGCTGGGCATACATGGAGTCAGCCAGGGCGGAGCTGGGAGTAGCCCTTAAAAAACAGAATAAGAAACAACATTTTAACATAGCTGGCATCGAGGAGACAATGGAAAAACTGACATTTGTTTCTCTGTTGCAAGGAGTTGTGGTTACAGGGGTGAGATAAACTGGGTGGAGTGGGAAAACAGGATAGAGTAGATACGTAAATACAAAAATACATAAGAAATTCCACGAGGAGGAAAGGAATAATTTGGACTCAGTCTGCTTAGGACAAGCAGTAACAGAGCTAAACAAGAGAGACTCAAATACAGGATAAATCCCAACAGAAAGGTAAGATACGTGTGTGCTGAAACAGAATGAGGAATGTCCAGCACTGGGAGCATCCATCTCCCCAGGAAGGGAGAGGGACTCAAATTATCCCACCACACAGGCAGGTGTTGTCTTGCAGGTCCTTCAAGCTTTGCAAACGTGGGATGGTGGCTTCTGTAAGCTAAGCTCACTGCCATAAACCTCAGTATTGCACACACTCCAGGAGCAAGGCCTTTGGCAAACATTGCAGAGCCACTCAGGCAGGGGCCAGTCAGTGCTGTGAATGAAACCTCCCTGAGGAAAAGGCAACACCATCCAGCTCCGGGGTGGGCAGAGACCAGACAGGAGCTCAGATGTGTGAAACCCTGCACAGGACATGGGGAGGAGATGCAGGAGGTCTGAATGCCTGGAATTGCCTGGGACACATGTGCCCTGCTCCCCTCAGCAGCTCTGACCTGGCAGCCAACATTTATGGATTTCTCAGTAACACAAATCCTCCTCCTATACCTCCGGGCTGCAGCTTAGGTGTCACACAGTCGAGTAGAAATACTTATTTTTTTCTCAGCAGGATACCTGCTATTTTAAGTCAATACAATTTACTCGGTCCCATGCTAAATCAGGGTAATATGTTTCCAATTTTTAACTCAGTGTGCAGCACACCCAGAGCTTTTGAAACCCAAATAGGAGAAACAGGAGAGAGTTGCTGCATAGCTGGTTTCCTTACATATAATTCATGGGCTTAGCAACCCCCTCCAGGAGAGGGGAGCCCTGCAATTATGTGTTTACTGTGTTGTTTAGTTGTTGCCCAACCCAGGCAGGCACTTGGTTGGGACAGTGGGACACTGTGGGATATCCCTTCCAATATCTCTGAGCAGGTCAGGTGAAAGCTGCTCCTGTGGGTCAGGGATGCAGGTTCAGGCCCTCACCAAGAAATGCTGTGTTGCTATTATTAAGAGGCTGGAAGTAGGAGTGCTGATGCCTGCCATGTATAACCCTGCTGTAAGCTCTGCCCTGTGAGCCTTGCTTCTGTCTAACTGGATGGTGCCAAGGTCCAGAGGAGACATGGAAGAGAGAGCTAATCTCACCCTCCCACCAGGTCAGTGTCAGAAACGAGAACATATTGCATCTCCTATCTCAATATGGCTCTCTTATCTCGTAATGATCTGGATGAATTAATCCTGGCACAGACTGGCAAAATACCTAAACCCTTTGGGTAATGATTTTCTTCTCCTTGACTAAACTATCACAAATTAAGTTTATTTTACTTCCCCTTGGTAAGGTTATATTGTGCTCAGACTAAACCTTGCTCTACTAAGGTAACTTTTTCTGGCACGTTTGACTGTGCTGCTCACTAATGCTCACAGAAGGTGACTAACCAGGGTTGCTCATTCTCCATGGCCTTAATTACAGTTAACTGGAAACTTTTCACCTTTCTGTTGCTGTACAAAAAGAATTAGATGACCTCCTGCTTGAAAAGACAAAAGGCCTCTTATACTAAAATACTAGCATTCATTTATAATCTTAATTGCAACAGACTTCCCAGGAAACCTTCCTGCTGCAGAATGTAGCACAGAAATTACGGGTTAGCACGAAAAGCCTGTTTCATCAATAGCTTCCTCGGTCTGATTTATTCTTTATGGAGATAAAAGTAACTTCAACCCCAAGAGATGCTCAGTCCCAAACAGGCCAGCAGCAGTCCTTTAGCCCAGCTATAATTCTGTGAGGATAGGGCCCAAAGAGGGATCAAGACACAAGTCAGAAGATGAACCATGACACAGGAGAGGAAATAATTTGCTTTTTCAGTATTTTCTGTTTTCGTTAAAACCCCCAGCTGTTTCAGTCTTTGTGCACCAAAACAAATCCACTGCCATAGCCAACCACAACTGATTCCACCACAGGCTTCTCTGGGAAGCAAAGAGCACGTGCATAGGTCTGCTCTCCCTGCTGGCCACCGACACCTCTTCCCAAATGCCAACATGCTCCATCCACTGTGCCAGCTGCACACAGACAACACCCAACATTCTCTGGATCTGATCACCAGGCTCTTGCTGGAAACTCCTAGTCCTCCTAGGTTCCTCTACATGCTCAGCACAGAAATAAAAGAACAGAAAATACACCTAGGTAGTCGTCTTCAAATCCTGACAAGCCTAGGGTGACTTGATTGCATTTTTAAGCATCTGACTTGCTACATTAATTCTTCTTACGTCAGAGCATGAGGACAATGTTAAAAGTCCCTTTCATCAGCCATTCAAGACAACTGGAAGGTACAAATATTAGCATGATGCCTTATTAATTTCCTCACCTCTACAGCTGTGTTTACTGTGATTTCTAAGGGTTCTCTGTCTCATCTAATAACAGATCTATTTAAGGACTGCATACTAAATGTTGCTTTACAATAGAAGAACAAATTCTTAGTATTTCTTTAAATGGCAGCTATTTTTTTCAAATTGTTACCTCAACTACAGCCTGAAAGAAATTGCACATCATCTTCTTTTCCTTTTTTTTTTTTAATGCTAATTCCTTTTTTAACTTCCCAAAGAAAATGAGCAGAAAAGGGTTCTGGGATCCTTCTCTGGCTGCAGCCAAGTGCTGTCTCCTTGCCCTCTGCTCCTTTCACAGATGCTGAAGGCATGCCAGCCTCTCATCAGTTCCCTCTCTATCTGCCCAAAGGGCTGCCTCCCTCTTCCTTGCTCTCGTACCCTTGTCCCCTGCCTTTTTCCACCTGCAGCTAGAGCATGCCAGCAAAGATCGGAAGAAAACAGAGCTCCAGGACTAAGTGTTCAGCCAGCTCTTGCTCTTCATGCAAAGCCCCCTGGAGCAGGTCCCTGCTGTCCCTGAGCTAACATGCCTGCAGCACCAGGCAGTGGCCTTGGCGAGCACGAGGAGATGGAGATGCTCCCTGAGCAGCGAGGCAAGGCGGAGAGGTGCCAACCCGCAGCCCGAGGGGACGTGCTCTGCCAGCCAGGAGTGAGCCAAGGCATTCAGCTGCAGGGGAGCCAGGAGCGTGTGCTCCATGGCAAAGGGCCCGTGTGCTCCATGGAAGCGTGCCTGGGCTGCCCTGGGGAACAGGGTGGCTCTGTGGTGGCTCTGTGGCAGCTCTGTGGCGGCTCTGTGCCGCACACAGCCCGGCCTGTTCCGCCTCCGCGGGCTCCTCGGTGCGCTTGGCCTGGAGCTGCTCACAGCAGGGCCAGCTCCTCCTCAGCTCAGGCAGGACACAGAGCCTGGCAGCTCACACTCACTGTGTGCTTGTGGTGTTGTTGTCAGCTACCCCTGACTTCTGCTTGCCCCCCCTTACCGGTCTGTTATGGTTCCCAGGGCTTTTGCTTTCATAAGCTGCTTATTTTCTCTTTGATGAACAAATAATGCCAAGAAGCTGGGCAGGAATGCACGCATCTCCCTCTATACGTACCTATGGATACCTATGTGTATATGCACCCCTACCCACACCCAAGCAGTAAGCACCCAGATGGCACACACAGTTATGGGGGTCACAGACCAGGGCTAATGGGTGCTCCCAGGCTGTCCTGAAGCACTGAAACACATTCTGATGTGTAAGTAGATAGGATTGAAAAAATTCAGTGGCAAAGTGGAGGGAAAAACACACTTGTTGCCAACTTTTCTTAGTAGGGTGGTGTGAGAAGCATCCATGGTGCCCACTCAGTCAGTACCTGGAACTGCTGCCTGATGATTTCAGTCAAGACAGCAGAGATGTCTGATGGCTCCTGAGAAACACTGGCAGTAGATGATCTGGCATATTGAACAGAGGTTGTCCTCCAGAGCTGCCAGGTGACATGGACTTAGGAGCAGGGAAAAGTGACAAGTTCACATAATGTAGGAAAAGCTGATATTCCTGACAGAAGCAGTACACCTAAATTACAGTTTCTTGCTAAGACAGCTGTCATTTTAGACTTTCTGCAGGAGCTTCCACCCACTGGATCCATGAATGAAGAGCTCAAGCTCTAACCCAGAGTGTTGTCTGCTGCAGGACCTGTCTTCTCAAGGCAGGGAGAGCTGCCAAGTGCTCTGTGCCCTTCAGCTCATGAGGGTGCTTCCATGGCACAAATGCCTCCACAAACACGCTGATAATGAACAGTGGATTTTGCTCTTTGAACCTATCCTGTCTTTTATGAGATACATCAGCACAGCTGACCTAGGGATTAACAATGGCATCCAAACTGCTTTCGACTGTCTTAGTTTCACATTTCAAATATAAAACTGATTTAATGAAAGTCTGCTTATCCTGTTGTTCCTAAATCCCTTCTGATGGTTTATCCTCGCTGGAGCAGGTCACTGCACGAAGGACTATTTGTAAGGACCATCCTTAAACACCTTTGATCTGGTGTTTGCAACTCTATGTCCATTCCTGCAATCCATGCCATGGGTATCTTCCACTGATCTGTATACTAGCTAGCATGAGCAGGGACGTCTCACAAAGCCTCTTCCCAACTTCTGCTGTTTTTAGAGATATTCACTTCCTGCTTCATGACCTAACTTTATCTCTGCCTTTGTTTGTTTAAAAATAAACTTTGTTCACAGGGGAAAGCAGTACATGGGATTCGCTGCTTCCAGGAACAAACTGTAATTTCATTCAATTTATTCTGCTTTCCCAGGCACTCTCTTACTCCAGCTCTCCATCACCTCTCTTTATGCACCTTCAAGTCCAAATCCCTCAGCTTCAGTCCCTCTTCCCAGTGCCCTTCAGAAAGTGGTTATGGCCCCTTAACTCACCTTACTAACACCACTGTGTTCACTCAGCCAGCCCTGGTTAATGTGATAGAGGATCTAAGGTAATCCCAGATATTTTAAGGTTAGCCTTAACCCTTCCTTCCACCTGAGCTTCTTTTCCACTTGTGCCTCTCACTGCTCTTCCCTCTCTCTCCTCGACTGCTCTTCATTAAACAACCCCTTTTGCAAGCTGCCCTCAACACCCCTGGAGCTCAAGTTAAACATTCAAACCCATGGGAGGGCTGGGAGAAGCGTGGGGCAGATGCAAACATTTTCAAAGGAAGACATGGATGTTAAACAGGATGAGTAGGAGGCTGCTCCAAAACACTCCAGGTATTCTTGGGAGACTGAGATAAAGCAGCTACCATACAGTGCTACTTTAAACCTGATGCAGAACATCTGCTCCTGTTCTGCCTTTCAGGATTCATGTCCTCTTGTCGGCAGCTCTGGAGAGAGAAGGACCACCTGAGCAGAGACAAACTGCTGGTTCACTCAGACTGTTTCCAGGACGAGAAAACACTTGCCAAGATAAACTGAGAAAACCTGAGCTGCTGAACAGCCAACTAAGCTATGAAGAGCTTGCACGTCAGCCTAACAATATTTTTTGTTCTATCTTCCCCCACTACAGACAGGATTGGGCCCCTCCCATCCTCCAGTCCCCACTTAGTTTTTGTGGATCAACTGAGATCAGTAAATCTCAGGGGCACAACTGCAGCCTCAAAGTGCAGCTTGTTAGAAGTACTGTGAGATCTCTCAGCGCCCTGTGGTGAGGTAGTGGAGCAGACCTAAGTCCACAAAAACATGGGCATATTTTAGCTATGACCTTTAGGGAGTCTTAAGGGACTGAAGCCAACGGATATATGTTCAATGGGAATAAATGCTTATTCCCAAATAAAGCTCAGACAAACTGCAGAGGGATCTGCAGGTGCTGGCAGGATGGATAACTTCTCCTGAAGCTGCATCTGGAGCCACTATTGCAGATCAAGGTCTGGGAGAAAAATAACATTCAGTACTTATCTGGTATTTTTTCAAAAGCACCATCCCTGCCTTCCAGATGTGAGAAGAACCACAAAGAACCAGTTCAGTGTTGCTGCATTCTTCTACCATCTTCACAAGCTGAACCTTGTCATTTTCCAACACCTCTTCTCTGTCCAAGTGCAACTGGCAGGTTAAAGACATGGCAACCTAATGGTATCACCACTTTCAATTCTCTGTTATCTTGCCTTTTTCTTAGGAGGGGGAATGGGGTTTATTCTTCAGCCCTGGTTCCTGGTACTGCTCTGTGAGAGTTTCAGAACGAGATGTAGCTCCAAATATTTGTCCTCCCTGAGATTTCTATTCCTTTCTGTTACAGACAGGTTAAGGAAACAGATTAAACTGGAGACTCAAGATGCAGATTGAGAAACTGTGGCAGTAAAGAGTGCTGGAATCAGCAGATTACAGATATTGAAAGCATTCAGTTTAGGCATACACCTTTCCCTCCTTGTCATTTCTTCTCTGAACAACACTGGGGAGATTCACCTTTGGATGTAATTTCCATAGCAAGTTGGTGTCTATGAGAAATCAGTAACAGACATTTGGTACTGCCCATTGCAAAACATTTAGCATGTTCTGCAGTAACACATATAGCTTTCTGTTTATCAAAACAACTATCTGAAATGCCAGTGAGATCTCACAGAAAGTCATCAGAGTTAAGTACAGTCAGAGCACTCCAAAATGTACCAGGATTCAAAAAAATCACTTGAAGTACAAAATAGAAGGGTTGTATGTATTGGTCTGTTTTTTAATTTAATAATATGAGTTTGCCACAGCCCTTCAGTATGTTACTGAAAAGAAAAACCAAACAATAAAGTTCACTGATCTTTAAAGCAAAAAATACAAAGTTAGAATTTTTTTTTTTTAATACTGGTTCAGTGCAGACAAGAGAAGGGTGTGAGGCAAACAGTTTATCTGGAATAGGTGGACAATATTAAGCCAAACCAGTCCAATTTGGAGAAGCAGCATCAAGAAGCTGGTTAGTGGGTACAGCTTAAATAAAGTACTACAGATTTGTCTATCTGTTTCAGCCTACCACAACTTACTCACTGGCACTAAAAATAACTAGAAACACAGCAGAGAAGGTGAAGGAAAACAAGCAGCCTGAGCAATTCCATTAAAAAACCTCCAAACAGTAACAAAAACCACAGCCTGGGAACAGCCCTCTGGGTTTGAATGGCATCTGCTAAAGCAGCCTGGTACTTCCACATCAGTGCAAAGGCAAATGAATGGTCTAAAATGTCTGTCCATGGATGACAAGAGAAAATACAACATTGGTAAAGTTGTTCCCTCCAAGGAAGCAAGTGAAATCAGAGCCTGGCACTGGTGTTAGACAGTGAAGGGGAAGGAACACAGAAAAGGAAACAAAAATTATACCTAGCAAAAATACTGCTCCTACATCTCTGGGCTGAAGAGCTTCCTTGGAGAAACTCTTGCTTTTGATGGCAGAGGATGACATCTCTCTGGGACGAGAGAGGAAAGGAAAACAGAGAAGTCTGTGATAGATTAAAACTACTAAACAAAAGAGACTGTCTGGGGAATTAATATTTATGAAATGCAAAAAAGATTGTAGTAAAATAAGAGATAACACAAATCTAATAAAAGCAGAGTTGTTCTGAATTTTAAAAAAAGCCACAGATGCAGAGCCTGCAATCTGGTGCTGTACCACCAAAAAACCAATTCCCTCCCATCTTAGGCAGTGTCAAAACAAAACCCCCCACATATAGGCCCGGTTCAAAAGATATTGAAGTTAATAAAAATTTCCTCTTGATTTCCAAATGCTTTGAAAATTTGACTCCTTGGGAATTTCTGATGTTATTGAGAGACGTATACCAACACTATCACCCCCAAAAGAAATCCCACAGCTCTCACCATGTTACACAGAGATTCTGTAGGACAGAAGGGTTACTGCCAGGAGTCACCCAGCTTCTCTGCTCAGTAGAGGATGATGGCTCATCCCAAATCCCGGTGTGGGGTGTTAGGGAGCGTTACCTGCAGTGTTATGGAGATGATTATTTTTGAAACTGCCTATGGGAGTTACTGCACCAGTAGCTTCTTAAAGCCTTTGAAAATTTTCCCCCATCAGAGCTGTGAGCTAGAAAAGATGTTTTCACTTCCTGCTGTGGAGTATCATAGTGTGCCATATTCAATGCATCACCTAGTCTTGTTTTTGCTTTAGGGGAGGAAAGTATTCTATAATCCTGATGCACCTCTCTGTTGAGAAGCATTTCTTTTGATATTCTGTTAAAGTTTGTTTCCTTTCTCAACCCCTCCCTCCACTCCTCCCCCCTCCCGCCCCAAAATATACCCAGAAGATCATGAATGTGGAAATGTGTCACTTAGAAAAGGCTGAATGAAAACCACAGTGACAACCTAAATTCTGAGTTTGTTGCTCTGTATGTGCATTTCTTGGATGGGGTTTTCCTTTTTAAGTAGGGTTGTTTTTCATTTCCAGGCATGGTTTGCTCTGGTTTATGCCCAAGAACTTGCACTAACAAAGCCTGATGGTTCTGTGAAAGGAATATAAACATAGATGCTGATCACCTGAAAAGGCAAATCTGTACAGGCAACTGCTCCTGGAAATACTGGCTTCTTCCTGGGCAAGAAAGGGTAAGTGTCCAGAGGGAAATGCCAAGTCACAGGGCATTTCAGACCTATTAATATAATTTAGAAAGAAAAAGAAAATCCACACTGGGCTATTAGCAACAATCAGGTGTTAGAGTGCAGGGAAGACGCATAAAACACTGCATTAAACTACGACAGTTTTGCTCTACCTCAGAACATAAAGTTTATTGAATGGCTCCCAGAAGAGGGAAAAATGGATTTGGCATTCAGCAATAAAGTCTATAATTACTTTTTTTATAGAAAACCCACAGACTGTGTCCAACTCATGGCAATTTTTTATGGTGTTGACTTGTGAATGCTCTTGTCCAGTGCCACCATCAGTGGGAGCAAGATGTGCAGCTGGAGAAGGGTCCTGAGCTATCCCTTGCCAGGAGCCAAGGCAGACAAAAAGCCCACAGAGGAGTCCAATTCTCCCTGTCATGCCATTGGAAAGGAGTAGTGATGGTCACCAACTACCTGGAGAGCAGGGCAGTGACCCATGCACTGAGCTCAGCCATGCTGGAAGAGCCAAACTCATGGATGTGTCCATGGAAAACCTGGTGTTTGGTGACTCACAGACCCTTGAGCATTTCTAACCATCTGGTTTCCCAGAACTGGCCAATCTGACAGGTTTGCTGCCAAATCAACAAAGTTAACAGAATGTGCAGATATGTGAAATCGTGAGGATGCAGCTAGGGATGTAACATATCACTTCACGGAGATTAAAAAGCTCTGCATCTGGGATCAGACAGGTTGGGCAGAGGTGGGATGACTAAAAAGGTTCTCTGGCATCACAAGAAAACACTTTTGGATCTTACTGACACAACAAAATTTTATGTTCAAGGATGCCTGAGTCATTTGATAGGCAGCTCACAGCTATACAGCTACTGTGAAGAATATCAAATACAATTTTGGATGAGAAATTTATAGATGTATTTTTAAAATGCACACGCTGACACCCTCGTTTTACTTTTTCTAATGTACCTGCCTTCTGTGCATTCATGACTTTCCTGAACCTTGTGTGAAATTTGCAAAGACTTGTAAATCAGTGCCTCTTCTAGACATTTAAATGGCAAGCGATTAAAACTAAAAAAGAAGCTAAACTAGTTCTGGTTGTGGTCATCAGGCATTGCTCCCTCTACAGCTCAACAAAGAAGAGAAGATACAGATTATTCCCAGGCTCAGCTGCTGTGAGTCTGAGTCTAGACAATGTACAATTACTCACAACAATCTATCTTTTATATTTAACTTAGCAAGACCTGCAGATAGAGAAAAAACATGCTTTACTTAGAGATTAAGGAAGAGCTCTCAGCAGTGCTCTCACTGCTGCACACCAAAGAGGTGAATACCAATAAAAACATGATTAGCCCAAGCCCATCTGTCATGCAGTCATAAAGCAGCAGCCTTTCACTGGGGACACTGGTGAACAAGCAGGCAGCTTATGTCTGTGTAGGAGCATGGGCAGTCCCCAGAATAACAAACTCTCAGGCCTGAAACTGTGAAACATGTAAACATTATCACTGCCCAATAAATGTGAAACTTGGTCATGCTGACATGGTAGCATGACAGCATGACAGGCTGTGGCAGAGCCAAGCCTGACACTCAACAATGTCCTGGTCTCCTGTCATCATCAGCTTCTGCAAGCAATAAATATACCAAAATAACAAGGCAATCAAAGTAAAGCTTTCCCAGTTCCTTGTCCAACATTTCCCTTTCTGCATCACATTTATTTTTAATAAGAATTTTCTTATTGAGTTCAGTGCTCAATGAAAAATGTGCCATCAACAAGGCTGGAATTAAGCACAGCACAAGTTTCTACCATGTCCACATTTCACTGCAAGAAACTGTGGTTTGGATCATGTGCCTTATGAAAATTAATGTCAAGCTTGTCAGTGGCTTCAAGGAATTCTGACTTTCCTCCCCTGTGCTTGTGCAATGTCCAGAACCATGAAGGGCTGATTGCTAGCTGAGACCAGTAAGTGTTGTTCCAATAGATAGTAAAAATAATGGAGAAACTAAGCAGACACAAATTAAAAGGCAAAGAAAATGAGAAAGTGGGAGTATAGACAAATAACATTAACATACTTTGCCACTTTATGGCAATGTTCCTGCCATTACCAAGCCAGGTGTAAGAGGTTTTCTTTCAAATGCCTTAGGGTAGAGCATCAACAGCAGTTCCAGAGGAAAGCACCACTTCGTATAATGAGGGAATGCACAGAAGTCTTTTGTAAAAAAAAAAAAAAACCACAAAACAAAAAATCTACAAGTGTTTCCAGATTCTATGCTCCTACAATGCTGCTCTGTTTCATCAGTCTCAAATGATGGAAACTGTCCAGTAGTTATAAAAATACCTACCTGAGAAAGTTATGAGAATTCTTGCAGGATGCAACACACCCTGCTGAGGGCTCAGCAAATGACCCACTGACACCAGGGAGATTTGTATTATGAGGACAGCTGCCTATTAAGTTTCACAGCCAAGTTTTCACACAGAAGGAATTGAAAAAAAAAAAAAAGACAAAAGAAGGTATTTTGATATCCTAAGCATGAGTCCAGTCCTGAAAGTTTACACAGTGATGTGACTGAGAACTGCAAACAGATGAGAAGAATCTGATGTCTAGATCAACACACTGACAGTGCTCTGCAGGTGCCTTCTCTGGTGCTGGTGTTTGTTTTAAGATCTCTCGCTTTGAAGAACATAATTGAGATATTGAGGGTTGGTAAGTTCTCACCTGAAGACATTTTCCAAACCTTGCAGGTCATTTTTTTCTGCCTCTGCAGCCACCAGGAGCCAATGGGAGGTTCACGCCAAGGCAGTTATTTCATGCTCTGAGTAACATTCCAATTTCTGTAACCAGATTTTTGGAACAGCAAGTTCTTATTTTGGGCAAATCCCATGTGAAGGGCATGCTTCAGTAGACAGATGGATATCCTCAACTTATTGATATAGCATAACTATTATTAGATGCACAAACAGCTACTGCCTTGTTGTGCTTCATATGTTAAAATCTAGTAATGCAGAATCCTGTTAATGCAATAGAGCAATACAGATATTGTAAGTGAAAGAGGAATGCTCCTATCTCAATATTCTAATTTTGATCAAAAAGATTAGCTGCTTTACACTTTATGGTTCAGATCAACTGCAGCATGCCTGTAAGTGGCTGGGGAGACTTTATCATAGATAAGAGAAACAGGTGCCTCCACTGGAAATTTCTGTATTATGCAATCACATCGATTTTCATATTGTACACAATGGCTACAAGACACAATATTGTCTGGGGGTGAATGCAAAGATGTGGGAATGCCCAGCCAGGGGCTTACAGCTGGTCTATGGAGAACCAGAACAAAAACCTTCCTGTTTCTACCAGTGATTTATACAGGGCTGCAGCAGGCTGACATTTTTTTGTATGCACAGGTTGGCACTCTGAGCACAAAATTTCTGCTTTCAGATCCATAACACACAGAGGATTGGGTAATGTCAATGAAATTCCCTCTTGGGGATCAAATACAACATGAGAGATAAAGATGGGTACAGAGACCTGAGAGCAGAATTCTCACCCTGCAGTTGCAAAGGCTGTTTTCTGGATGGTGCTCAGCAAAATGCCTGGCCCATGCCACTGTCAATCACTGCACAGCAAAGAGGCACTGGGCTTCCACTACCTTGGCCCCTTTTCCAGCCATATCTATGAAGGGGATCAGATGAAAATTTCCAGCCTTTCAGGCAGGCAGCCCAGCACACAACTGGGACTTGCACCAGAGACAGGATTACGCCCTGTGTTCAAGCCCAAATTGGGTGCAACATTGAGCAATCAGTGAAAGGTGTCCCTGCCCATGGCAGGGGGGTGGAACTAGGTGATCTGCAAGGTCTCTTCCAACCCAAACCATTCTGTGATTCTATGAATAGTCACCTGCATTACAGCAGGCCATATGGACGTATTCCATGTTCATCTCTCAGACATGATGCGTTTGTTTGTTTGTTTGTCAGGCCCACCAGATGGGGAATCACGTAACAAAATTACTCTGCAATGTGACACCAGCATTTCCCTTCCTGTCGAGAGCCACAGAATAGACAGGGGGAACAGCAGGATCTACATGATGCAAAGTAAGGTTTCCTGACCCCTAGGCATCCAGACGTTGACTGTGCATGAGCTGGAGAAGAGCCCATGGTTGCTACCTCATCATCATCATCATCTACATCACCAGACCCAGCTGGGCACGCTGAGGTTGGTCATGTTTAAACCCCTTTAGGGGTAGCAACTCCACCATTTTCCAAGCAGACTTGCAACGCTTGACAACCCCTTCAGTAAAGACATTTTTCCTAATATCCTATCTAAAACTCACCTGACACACCTTGAGGCCATTTCCTCTTGTCTTTGACAGGGAGAAGAGACTGACCCCCCACCTGGCTACAACCTTCTGTCAGGTATTTGTGGAGAGCAAGAAGGTTCCCTTTTCTCCAAGCTAAACAACCCCAGCTCCCTCAGATGCTCCTCATAGGACTTGTGCTCTAAAAAGTACACATATTGTCCCAAATACGTATGCAAACCAAAAATCACAAAATTCACCAGGCTTTTTTTCCTAAGCAAAATTCAGTCTATGAAAATTCTATGAGTGATTTTAGCTGAAAATAACAGGCCTGGTCCAAAGCCCCTTTAAGATCTTACCCTGCTGCAACTCCCACAGCCTGGACAGACTGTCAAGCTGTGCAAACTTTACCACACATCACTGCTCTGCGTGTTAATAGTGCTGAGTGTTGGCCTGAGCCCCGCTCCCACCAAAGTCATGCCAATGAGATTAACTCCCCACTTCAGTGGGGAATTAATTATTATAATGGTGAGTGCTTTTTGAAAATCCCACTTCTCTTGCTTTGTAGGTTTTTTTCTTTTCTTAATTACTATATTTCAATTGAGAAAGGCAAAGTTGGTAGAACTATAGAAAGAACAGCAAAGAAATATTGGAGTCATCTCGCAATACCTGAGTAACTGGCTAGGCTCATCTGACCATTTATTCCCCATCTAAATGGGGCCTGTAAATAAGTATTGAACAGATATATAACCCATGTGCTGAATTTTATTTTTGCTATAACAATAAAAGCCATGGAGAGAGATTCATGATAACATGACTCCTCACTTGACTGCACACAAACAGCATTCATTACATTGTGATGATGCATTTAGCCTTCAGAGTACAAAGAGAGTTTTACCTTTTTTCCTTTTTTTTTCTGCATCAATTTGCATCAGAAGTACAGAGCATTTAGTCTTTGAATTAATCAAAATATCTCTGCCTTCACTGAATAAATATATTTGAATACATGAATAAATAATATATTGAGTAAAATAATGAGACTCATTTAAAATGAAGCTGAGAATGAGGTCATAGTTTTTATTAAATGTGACATTTTCCACAGTGTTTACACTGCAAGAGATAATGGCCTATATGTTTTAAAGTGGGTAACAAACCATCAAAAATCAACTTTAGATAAATTAAAGTAGCTTAATTTTCAGCTGGCTCTGGGCTTTTAACCTGACTTTCTGAAAGTCAGGTTAAGATGATTCAAGATGAAGCTTGAGCTTATGTGTCTTGGATGAAAATCTTCATTTAAAAGCAAAGAAACCAATTAATTGCCAGGCAGTCCTAAGGACTAGAAGTCCTAATGAAAGGTCAATCTTGCTAAAGCTGTCAGGCACCAACCCTCAGGTAAAAATATTTCATCTAGTACTTGCATTTCAGCAACAGACACACCATAAGTACAATATACTGATTATAAACAAAAATGTTAAGCTTGTACAAAATCCTGTTCCTGGAAGCGAGCAGAGAGCAAACAGGAACTGAACTTGAAAAGCTCTCCTGAAAACCCACCAAGCCACATACAAAATCTAATCACCAACAGTTGACTTGAGGACAAGTCTATTTTACTTGGCTGCTTAAAGCCATTGCTTGCCCAGAGAAATAAGCAAACAAAAATGTGAGTGAAGCAGGTATAAGAAATGAGCTCAATTAATTTGGAAATAGAAAAGGAAGAAAGGAAGAAGATAACAGACACCTTAAATAGTGAAATCCATGGAACAGGCCCTATAGCACTGCCACCACCTCACTCCATCCCTGGCATCCCAGCAGCCTGCAGTGAGGAAGGGCTGGACACAACCAATGCATGGTAGCAGCCAGTTGCCAGATTGTTTTCATTTGCTGCTGTCTGCTCAGGGTTCATGTCAATTAGCACAGGCTAATCAGTATTTCATTAAAAACATAATGAAAACCCTACCTCTAACAGAGATTTATACGATTGCCTATTACCACCATATTTGAGTGCTGTAATTAAACCAGACCTTCATTATGCTTCACCTCTTGTAACTGTGACCCCACAGGCTTCATAATATTTAGCAGCTACGTCAAACACCCCTTCATGATCTGTTTGTTATTACCCCCGTGCTCTCAGATGGCTGACAGGACGGAGTTTCTCAGATCAAAATGATCCAACAGCATAGCAATATTTGGGGCAATTGCAAAGGTTTGTCCTGCCTGCTCTTTCTTCCAAGGTAGTGGTGGAAAGGTTACTTGACCACATATGATATGTCATATACTGTGCAGTCACAGTAAAATGGGTTAAACCCTGAGACCACTTGCTGAAGGTACCTGATTAAGGGGATTAATATGTCAGCCTTTTTCAGCTGAAAGTGTTCCAAGTCCAAAGCTACTCTATGGCTCTCACACCAGGCTGGCCAAACTCATTCCTGCACCTGAGCACTGGTCTGCCAGTGGCAGAGGGCTGCATGGCACTGTCCATCCCTGTGGCCAGTGCCATGCAGCCCTCTCCCAGACAGTCTCTGGGTGTGGTTCAAGGGTTTGCCCACCCTGGACCATCTGGATGGTCTGGACACGGCAGCCCTGGTCAGGAGGCGAGGCGGCTGAGCTGCAGGAAAGCAATCTGTGCCCTGGCAGCTCATCTCTGGGCCAGAGAGCAGAGACTGGCTCTCTTTGCCTGCTGTTAAATCCCATGCCTTTTGTTCTCTCTGCTCTAAAAAGCAAAATGTTTTGATTTATACTCTGATATGCTTTTGAGTTTAAAAGCCTTTTTGGTCTTTTGGTTTGCACTAAGTAGAATACTTGATGTTGCCCATCAATTTAACCTTTTCATTGAAACCTTTATGAAACTAATGCATCCCAACACACTCGATTTTCCAGTATGGTGGAGTTATTTGGCTAAAGCAACACTCACAAAGCACAATGCAAGCAGTGATCTTGGGAAATCATTAGGATTAGTGATGAAACGATCAGCAGTGTGGCTGGCCCACAGAACGTGCAGAGAAAGAGCTCAAAGTCGTTACCTGGCTATACATAAATCTTGCCCATCTACAAGAAATTATTCATTTAGTCTCACAATAACTCAAGTTGAAGGCTCCATTTAGGCTGTGGTAACCTCTCTCCACCTAGAAGTCCTGAGGCCCAGCAAGCCCTCCCTTCCCAGAAGTCCTGAGAAGAGCTTCCAGTGGCAGGAATGCACGAGCGGTTTCCACTGCTGTGCCCAGGTATTTCAGCAGCTGAGGAAGTGGCTGGAAGAGGAGTTTGGGAGATATTCTTGGCAAACTGGTGAGGCACTGAAGACAGGAACAGCACGATTTATGGGCCCATGTGAGCAATCCAGGTTGCAAGTCAGTGCCAATCACACTGCTATGAATGGTGACAAAGGAGTCACAGAAGCAGGACAGAGGTGCTTTCTCAGTTCCAGCCAGTTAACCCTGGCATACCAGAGGGCAAATCCCAATGGTTTATCCAAAGTCATTTTATTAAACCCCTGCCTTTAAGAATAATTAGGTAAATGAAGTGAATGAAGTACAACCTCCAATGGAAAAATCAATGCTTTCTGGGTACATTTCATATAGCTGGCATTAGATAAAATAGCATTACTTTAGGGCATCCCTCCACCCCAATCCTTCCTTTTCAGTCTGAAAAATTAGTACCTTATATCCCCTTTAATTAACTCTTGTCTAGCCAATAATGGCACTAACTGCCATAACTTTTGTTTATGCAATTAGAAGCTGCCTGATACGAGCACAGAAGTCCAAAAATACATGTGCAAAACCCTTCCAACAAGCAGCCCTGCTCAGACCAGACAACTGAGACCCCAATGGTGTCATTAGTATTATTAAATAATGCCCAGTTTGCTAAATGCCATACTCTGTTACCTGACATCCCCCTTGGATGCTCTGAGCACAAAGTGTTCACTACCACCTTTTAGTCTCACAAGGAAGCATCCTCCTTCAGGGAGTGCTTCCAACAACAATGCAAATTCAATCCTGAATTTTTGTGAGGCCGAGGTTGGGATTGGACACTGCTGAACAGTTAGACCCCAGACATGCTGGGATTAGGTTTGAGAGTCAGTGTTAAGCCCCCTGCACTGACATGGTGAGCTTCAGAAACTCTCATGAAGCTTCTTGACAGAGGTCCTCAGGCAACACTGCCTGGAATGCAGGTCTCTCCTTCAGGCTGGAAGTGCCTGGAGCATGTGACTCAGTGAGAAGTTAAACAAATGAAATTAGATTTAGTTGGGGTTTTTTTGGTTTTGTTTTTTATTTTTTGTTTGTTTGGTTGCGGTTTTTTTTGCTCCCCACTGGTTTCTGGAAAAGCTATTCAAGAAGATCTCCCAGGACAGGGTTTGCCAGCCGGAGGTACCACCTGGGATGTTGCCCAGGACTGGGTGGCAGAACCCACCATAATATAGACAGTTAAAGGCAAATAAATGAAACAAAAGTAATGGAAACTGTGTGAGTACAAAGATAAAAAAATGAGCAGAACTGACAACCTAGAGGCACAAGCCCTGCTTACAACCAGGAACCAAGATGGAGAGCACCCCAGTGGTATTGGCAGAAAAGGAAAGTTTGGGCAGATGCTATGTACATTTCAGGAGAAAAACCAACATTTTAATTTTTTAAAAAAAGAGTACTTGAGAATAATGCCTCTTATGACCAAAAGCTTTTGCAGCTCTGGATAAGGAGCATTAATCCTCAGTCCCAGTCTTCTCCTCCTACAAGATGTTGGCAATTCCTGCTGCTACATCACATGGAGAATAGTATGCATTTTCCTAGCATTTATAAAATTAAATACACCATGCTGCTTGATTTATTCCTGTTACTCTTGATACAAATCACACAAAGCTGTGATTCATGTTTTAATATTGATCCTGTAATTAGTTCAGCGTAGGTAAGCCTTCATGCTAGCTGTAGTCCTACATTTACTCACTTGGATGACATTGTAATATTGTGTTTAGATGCTAAACCTTTACAGAGAATCCTTTTTCACACTGTGGTAACAGCCTGATGCAATGATGCCTTACCTGAACCAGATTCCTCATGCAACTTGCATGACCCCCCTCACACACAGATCCGGATGGGACACGAACAGCACCATCCTTATCACATAACCCCTTTCCATTCCCTGGGGATGGATCACTCATCCATCCACTGAAGAGCATCATGGGATTTGGAGAGTGTGGAACCCTGGATCCCACAAAGAGCTGTCCTACTGAGCACTGCCAGGAAGCCTCCACCTCCAGCCACAAGGCTGCCAGGCTGTCGTGGCCAATCCTGCTGGCTACAGTGCCAGCAGCCTCTGTCAGCACCATGGGTGGCTGGTGGAGACGTGTGGAGCACAAGCAGCTCCTTCTGCCAGGCTCTGAAGCAGCTCAGTTATGGCCACTGAACCCAGCAGCATTCCTCCACCCCTTCAAAGCCTCCTGCCAGGAGCCCCAAGGAGCTGAGCTCTGTATCAGATGGTGCAAACCTCCTACCCCACCATCTGAGCTTCCCTGGCCCATCATCGCATTACGCCTGCACAGGGGCCTCTTCTTCCTACAGAGGCAGGAGCAGGATTTTCTCTGCAGTAAAGCATCTCTTCAGCTTCAGAGAAATTCTTCTCACTTTAGATATCAAGAGAATTAGAAATCCATTAGGTATAGCTTAAAAAGAAGAATGTATGTAACCATAATCAGTCTGGTATGGTAGTGTGTATACGAAGTTCCTGATCAAACTGGACTTCTGGCAAGAAACACTACCACAGAAACAACAACAAATCCTGCCAAGTTTTGCTCCTTGCTGGGAAATTATCATTTAGCAGATTAAACCAAGTCTGTACATTCACCTCTTTCACCACTACCAGCATATGTCCCCAAACTAAACACCCATTTTATCCGTTACATTGAGTCCTTGGTTATTTTGGGCTTCATTTTCAATCGCACTCACAAAGCACAAGTGCGTATTTTCATTTGGTCTTTTTCATAAAGGTAAATTCTTTTCATGACAACTGATTTAGAAGCAAATCAGAGACACAGCCAGTAACACAGACCCATTTCAGACATTCAACACTTCTACTGGCATCACTCTCTAAGTTGGAATAAGCTTCGCCTTTCATTCAGGAAAGAGAAGGGAGCTGTTTGTATGGATGGACATTACAGGCACTGTCTACTTCAGAGCACACATGCCTGAAGTGGCAATCAGCTGATTTAGTTAGTGGCCTGCAGAGATCACGTATTACAGATCTTCTAATTTACATATATTCTGGAGAAAATGTCAGACTCCAACTTAGCTCATCGTCTTGACAGAGCTGTGCACTTAAGCGTGCGTTTAGCATTAAGCCTGTTCTTAGTTGTTGTGAAAATCAAGCAGCTGTTCCGTCACTTTGAAAAACTGTGCCTTCTGCTTTTTTAAGAAATAGCTACGAAAAGTAATAGAAAAAGTTACTCCATCCCCTGTTACATGCTAGGAATCTTGGAGGCCCTTACAAAATCATCACCATCATTATCTCTTTCCATGACTGCTATGGTTTCTCAACACATGAGAGTGCAATTATCCTCACATTTTGAGGGCAAATGTGTGATTCCAGAGAATCTTGGCATGTGCTATGTGCCACTTGATTTCTCGTAAGAAGTATTAGCTGCCAGGCAACCATCATCCTCTATTGCTACTCCGTTTAAAAGGTTAAGAAGTACGTGAGGAAGGCTCTGTGATCCAAAGTGCTGCTACAAAGTGGAGATGGAAACCAAGAAATAGTGCTGCACTAGACACAAACTCATAATTCCCATCTTCCCAAACTGTGGAAATGGAGAATTACATGTCTTGGAAGCATGTACCTTCCTTGAGGAAGTTTTCTTGAAACTGGTTGCTGATGTGCTTGAGAAGGACTTGCTTGAGTTGATAAGGTCAGCAAAATTGCTAAGTCAACCAAAGATCAGGACAATAAATATCCTAGTTTGGTCAGGCTCATCGAGGCTTCAGCTCCAGACTCTGGTGCAGGAGACCAGGTTTTCCTACACTGTGATGTGTACAAGCACATTCACTCCCATAAGCAAGCACAGAACAGCATCCCTTGACAGTGTAGCAATCACATACTTGGGCAGAAGTCCACGTATTCCACTGAGTATTTTTTGACATCCAGATGCAAGATAAAGGAGACCCAGCATCATTTGACAAATTCTTTTCCTGTGCCAAACATCCTTGCTAGCCATGGACCAGTGGATCTGCTGTGAGGCATGGCTGGGAGCAGCCACACTGCCCACATCTTCCCCACACAAGGACCATTCCACACCGGCATGGTATGACAGCAAAACCACGTCCTCACCAAGCATCTCTATTCCTAACACACAAGCACCAGAATCCAACAAAAGGACATTGCAGAGGGGTTTAAAGGCTAGGCAGCCTGCCTCCTTAAACTTTTCCAAAGAAAACCTGTTTCTAAGCCCTGAAAAATAATGCTAGGGATGGAAAAATGCAGAGTTGTCCTTCAGTTACTGGGACTGTAAGCTACAGCTCTCCCAAAATGTTAGGTTTGCACTGTGATTTAATTACAGACTGCACTGCTTACATGGTAGACAGAAAAGGAATTATAATGCCATATGCTGCTTTCTGTACTTCACAGAACCATGGAATCATTTGCTAAAGACTTTTAAGACCATTGGGTCCAACCCTCAATTTGCTGTCTAATGTCTGTAAAAGTGCACCCTGAGAGAAAACCTCCCCTCATGAGCTACTGGGAACACCATGGGTAAGGTCTTGAATGGTTCCACATGTACAAAAGTAGCCAAACAGGCCTCACATCTCTTGTGCAAACAAAGGATGTTGGGTGCCCAGAGAAGAAAAGCTGAAGCACATGCCACACTGGCTCCTGACCTGAGCCATGCGTTAGTTTGGCTCAAGTTAGAAAGGCCTATGGGCCATATAAAACTACACAAAGTCTGTTTTGTAACACCCAGAAGGACTGTGTAAAGGTTACCAGGCATCTCTAATCCTGCTCTTTCCTAAATTCTCAGAGACTGACATTTTTCCTTCCATTCTTGCACGCAGCCCTGTTTAACCTGAAGTTCATGATGACCATGACTTTTAATAGCAATGGAACAAAGACGAATCAAAGCAGGATTTGTGTTATGGCAACGGGAGGGGCTCCAAAGAGAAAACAGACTTCCTCAGATGTGCTAAGAAAATTGTTCTAAATTATATTATTTGTGAAAAAATTTGAGAACTGTCAATATAGGGAAAATTACAAAGATTAAGGAGAATTATTTCCTTTAGCCAACAACCCATGATAAACGATCTTTTGCTAATCCCTTTAATCACTCTACAACATGACCGCATGCAAATGCACTAAATTCTTACAGAATACAAAGAGGTTTTCTCTCTGCAAGAACAACAGTGTAGGTTCAAAAATGCATGATCCTCAGGATGCTGACTATTTTGGTCAATTACTGGAATGGGGACAGCAGGTCATAAGCAACAATAGAGCTCTTATTCTTGGAACTAAGTACAATTATTTCCAAAGCTGCACTCACAAAATTGACTCACAGACCTGTCAGTCGAATCACGATCAACATGTTCCCAGATTTAGCTTAACTGTAGGAAATAAGAACAAGCTACTGCTCAAGGGACTATTTTCAGATGAAGTTCACCTCTGGCAGACCATTGTATCTCCTGGAACTTCAGTGTGGGACATAAAGTCAACTGGAGACAAACAGTGTCTTGAGAGACCAGGGTTTATTCACTGCCTGTTCTGCTCAGTGATCAGGTATTTAACCATACTGCTTCTTCCCTAGGGTTCTGACCTGTGGAACTGTGGGCTTCAAAACCTCAAGACAAGGTCAGCTTTACTGAGCTAGAATAACAAAAAAACAAAACAAACCAAGAACAAACAAACAAAAAAGGCTCTGGGAAAAGCTGGTTTTTCACTTTTGGAATAGTCTCAAGGCTGCAGGCAGTGATACTGGGATGACACCAAACTCAGAGCTAAAGCCTAACCCAAGAGGGCAGACAGCCTGTGCTGTTGGTGCAATCAGCTAGAAAAAGACATATATACACCAAAGAAGTATCAGAGCAGAACTGTTCTGTGTTGTCCATAAGGGTAAGTGCTTGTAGCCTTATGGAATTGCCAGGAACTCAGCCTCAGCATAACATTTACAGAGATATACACTGAATTACAAAGCTACAACTGAGAATCTGAGCTACAGCTCTACTCCTATTGCACATTTTTATTAAGCAAAAGTCACATTCAAGGCAACAGAACAGTCTGTGCTTTGATCACTACAGATAAGCCTCTGTTGCTGAGTTAGCTCAGGTCACTGGCTGCCTTGCTCAGCTGAAGCTGATTTTGAGTGAACATCCTGCAAAACGTTACTAGAGATAGTACATTCTCATGTGTACATTACACAGAGCACCAGACACAGCAATCCTTGTTGGGGAAAATCAACCAGTCTCCTGGGCTTCCACAAGTAGCTCTTTGGCAGTCAACAGAGTGAGGTCCTGTTTGTATTTCTGGGCACACTAAATAGCATAAGATCCTGAAGCAATATGAGATGATCCTTGCTTTAGAGCAGGATGGTCCTTGCAGGATCCTCACTGCAGAGAGGGCCAGTCAGCATCTGGAAGCAAAGGCGTACCTGAATATATTTCCAGGTGGATCTGCTGCCCCAGCTCCTACTCGCCACTACACCCAGAAGGTCAGGTTTTGTGTGTGGCCAAGGACTCAAGAATCATTTGAACTGATGCTGCAGAGAAGATAAAATCTCAGCCTGCAGCCCACTGGAAGTTCTCTGTTACAGGAATTCAGTTGCCGAAACACGAGACAAATGGATGATATTTCACACACCTGGGACTCATCTAGTGCAGCGGCCAGAGCTGTTAAAAGATCAGCAATTAACATATCCACATCTCACTCTGGGAGAGGTCACTGTTTTTCAGGCCAAGGCTGAGATCACTCCCAAGGACATCTGTTTACTCACGTCTCGATCCCCACTAACCGCAGTGTCAGCACTGCATGTCACATCAGTATATTGCAGACCAGTGCTTTCATGGTCACTGCTTTATAAGAGCTTCCAGCAAGATGCAGAAACAACTTTTAGATAACCTCTACTAAATGAGGCTGTAATGTATGAAAGGGTTTCTCTTACTTTCTGAGTTCTCAGCATAACACAACAGATTAGTTTAATCCCAGTGGACATAAAATGCAATGATACTGCCACAGCAATTTATGCACTGGATATTACAAGCCCTTAACATCAGCCACAGTAATTACTGCAGGAAGTGAATCTGAAACACAGGGCCTGGGAGGGTCTTTCAAGGGAAGAAACACATCAGCCTCAGGCTGATGGGGGGCTAGGTCATGCCTCAGTGCCCCTCACTTGCCCTCAACCTGCCATTACTTGAAGTAGCTAGAGGGTGGATGATAATGTAGATGCAGAAATGGAGGTAGGCACGTGTGCTAAGGCTGAGAGCCATTGTTTAAGGCACTCCACTTTCACCTGCTTTTCTTCTGTTCCCCTGTCCACACCAGGGCTGCCCCATGCACATATGCTGCCCAGAAGTGGGTGGAAGAGCTCTAAGAGAACACTTGGAGGTGTTTTGGTGGAGCCTGTACTGACTCAACTCACTGCAGGCAATAAGGTCTTTGTTGTCTGTTCTAAAAACACAGGGACTTCAGGGTGAGCACATAGCTCTGTGTCAGGCACACCTTACATGTATTTGCAGGTGCTTCTCCACAGGCTGCGACCTCTACAGGAGAGAGAAAAGCTCTCAGAAGAGGCAAAATTAGCCAAAAGGTCTTCTCTGGGTCTTGAAAGAGTATGCAGATTATGTGCTAGCCTTCCACAGAGGAATGATTTTCACATGCCATTTCCTATCTTCTCATTAAGTGTCTGATCCTGGTTTTAGCCTCTATTGCTATTTAGAAAAATACTCCTCCTGTGAAAGCCCAGAGTTAACTCTTTGGTGGCTTGGATTCACAGAGGGTCTTTGCTGCCTGTTTCCTGGAGGCAATCATAGATCACGCCCTCTCAGTCACTTTTCCTTCACACATATTCATTCAAGGCAAAGCTTTTAAAGCTTCAAGCTAACACCACAGTACCTTTTACAAATTTTTGAACAAATGTTTAGTTTTAAAGCCCAGAAAGGAGAACTAAGAGGCCATCATAGGGCAGTCATTTGCTAAGCAAACTCACTTATCATCAAAGGAGATGAGAAAGGAATGATATACATTGATAAAAGTCATCAAGTCATTAAGGAAAAGAGGAGAAATATGTAGACGGTGTTTAACATACTTCGAAGGATCCCCAAGTGATCTAACACTAGACAGCATGTATTCACACCAACTGCTCTGCCAGAGGTAAAATAAGCAGATCCTAGACAACTACTCTTCATTAAGCCTGTGCTTTCTCCAGAACAGAGATGCCAGATTATTTATTTGTGGAATCTCTTTGTATTTTCACACAGATGCAAAGTATTCAGCAGCTGCAACCCACATTAAGATGATTCCAGGAGATGACAATGGTGGCTTCTGTGTAAAATAACAGATCATCTTATAACACCTGTACACTAAAAAGACAGACTCTGTAAAATGAATTGCAAACAATGAGAATGACTGGTTAACCCCACCTAAGGCTGGTCCAGGAATTTTACTCTACCAGCATGTAAATGTTACCTCCCACCAGCAAGACCTCTAACAGGAGCTAAGCTTCCAGTTAAGAAAAGTGTTTTCACTGTGACCTTCCTTTTGATGTACAGTCAGCAAATCTGTAATTTCATAATCTGTCCTGTTTGGACATGAGGACATAGTTTTGTCCCCCACGGCAGACACCTGCATATGTTTGTGTAAGTATTCAGCTCTTCAAGAATTAACATCACTTTGAAATGCTGTTTTTCCATTCTCAAAGCTATTGATTCAATTCCATTTCAGAATTACACAGAGGACTGAATCAAAGCAGGTGCAACACAAGAGAATGAGGGATGTGCTGCCCCCCTTCCCAAACCAGGGGCTGCACAGACCAGCAGGACCTGGGAAAAGCTGCCTCCCAAAGAGGAACTGGGACACCTGGCAGCTGCCCACCAGTATCCTGCCTCTGGGCAAGGCTCCCACTGAATTTCAGACCCTCTTGGACTGGACACCACAACTCCCACCTTCTGCACTCCATTGTGGTGGCTGTGCCCGATTTTGCTGTTCCCTGGCATACCTGTTTCCCTCTGTGTATTTGCAGGCAGCAAAACAGGTCTGCATTAAATGACATTCAGAAGTGCAAATTTTGCTCTCCATGACAGAGCTATCAGACAGAGCAATCTGTGTTAGAGCATTAGGATGTATGAGGCAGGTCTCATGTCTGAGCTCCCTGCCTTGTAACCCCAAACTGAAGCTTGCTGAAGTCAGAGGAAGTCTTTCATTATTTTCAGCGACTGTCGACCAGCATCCCTTTAAACCTGAACCACAATACCTCCTAAACACAGCCTTTCACACCTGAACTCTGTGCAAAGCTGAACAAAAGGAACATGCTATATATAAACATGTGGAGGAAAGCACTATGAAATTCTTTATGTTTCTATAATGCTCTGCCTGAATTGAGTCTTTTCACTCAGTGCCACATCGCAATGAGAGCCCATCATTATCTCCCCCATGCACTACGAAAAACTAAACGCAGCCTCGCTTCCCGGTACATTCTTATTCTTCCTCACCGCTGGAATACCAGCTACAAAGGAGAGCACTAAACCTTCCAGCTAGCAAAGCCAGAGTTTGAGTCACTGTTTAAAAAGATTATGTAACATGACAAAGTCCCAGATGCCTCCATCTCCTCTGAATTCAATGCAGTTTGGCCCAATAATTATCCTGAAGCAAAACCAGAGAAAGACAGTTAATAAAACCCTCCTCCTTTGCCATTTAATGCTCCATCCTCCCACACTGCCAGTCAACCTCTCTTAAAATTACCCTTCATAAAATTTAATTCCTAGCTTCAGAGGGCTACAAATCTTCTAAAGGTCTAATTATATAATTTCTTGAGCCCGTGAGACTGACACTGTATCTTCTTTAGGTAAGGCTAGGTGCCACATAGAAACAATTGTCTGCATACTGATGGCTCTAGCCCAAAATCAACATGAAGAAAGTCAGAGACTCTATATGCATCTAGAAATTAAACTTAATTTTAAGAACACATGGATATGTTTTTCTTTCATGTCCATAAAACATTGTGTACAGTGTAACTGGCATACTCCAGGCTCTTCAAGGAAGGCAGGAAGTACTACACAGTACCTGCTGTGTGATTCAATATTGCTTCATTTGTCTAAGGAAAGCCTCACAAATTACAGACAGCATTTGATGGGGGAATTAAAATATCATCTACATTGCAACTGGTCTGCCGCCAGCTGTATGGATTGCATTTGAGATGCAGCTGCTGTATAAACAGTGCCATTTACCAGCTTCACCTAAGGCAGACAGTTAAGTAGGTTTCAGCTGCCACACAAAAGATTGTGAAGCTTTACTTGCCTGCAAATACAGTCTCTGCAGAGCCATAAACGTTTTGAAGTCATGTTGCATTTCAAATCCCCCAAATTGGGCCTGAATGGGCTGAGTATATCAAAAGGGTATTACCCAGCTCTTCTGTTGTTGGTATGAATTCTAAAAGAAACACTGTTGCCAAACTATGTTTTCTTAAAAGAAATTTGGAGTTTCAACTTTCTCATCTCTCATAATCCTCACAAAGCAGGACAGCATGTACCCTGGGAAGTGTTTAACTTGAAACTTGTTGAAACAAAAGGCTCCAGATTTCATCAGTATTATTTTACTTGCTGCAGGCTGAAAAAAAATCCCTGAACAGTCTCATCAAGCTGTTACCTTTGGGTCTCATTCTGACTGCTGCCTCCCTGCTCTTGGAGCAAGCTGTTCTGATAAAAGAAAGAGCATGAGTTCCAATTGAGATAATACATAGATAGATCACACTGAGCTGACCAGTAAATTTTATTTCAATGCCTTCCCTTGATGGTGTTTCATTTGTCTGCAGGACATGCACTAGAACAGAGAAGCATTCAGACAAGGAAAAAAATTGAAATATAACACAAAATTTGTCTGTGATTTTAATACTAGCAGTTGATTCATGCCATGGGAGGGCGGGGGAGCAGTTCTGTGGCAGTCTAAGTAACAACGATCATTTTTTTCCAGCATCACCGTAGCAACACTGTAGTTATTGTCAATGAAGCACTTTCATTCTAAGGTGCTATTTTTAGATAATTTTACCTTTCCAGAAGAATTACCCTCTGGGCTGCAATTTATCATGTTTGTTCCTTGGCCCATGGGTGAATTTTAGTGGGACCTTTATTTTACTATTAAAGCAAAACCAACCAGCTCTCTTTTTTCCCCTGCAGACATTTATGCACTCAGCTCAAAGTGTCTCTGCCACAGCTCAGACCTGGCAAGTATCAATGAGGGCTGAGCTCCTGGAGGAATTAAAAACAAAATACCAGCCTCCCTCCCTCCCCCAGCAACCACTGGTAAAGACAAAAGGCAGAACAAATACATTTTCAGCACATGAAAAAAGGGGACGAGGATGGGGAAGGGGGAGAAGTGAGGACAGCTGGAGGGAGGCTGAAGGCCCAGCTTTCTCCAAGGCTGGAGCTAAGGCAACAGCCTCCTTAGCCTGGGCCTTATCCTTCTCCTAGAAGCTTCCCAAACCTCAGCCTTCTCCCCATCACTCCATGCCCTGTGGCAGTATCCCAGGATGCTCCTGCTTAGGTGTCCCATCAGCACAACCACAGGACAACCAGCCTGTCTCAGTGGCCACCCCGTGCCACTGTGGATGGAGAGGAACATTGGGAAAGCCACGTGTGGATCAAGTGCCACTGAGTGTCCCCAACACACCACATTCTACGTTTGCTTAGATTAAATATATATTTGTACAGTGAATACACAGGACTGAGATTGTTCCACATGTTCACAGAGCTTTGTGGACACAAAGTGCACAGTCCTTTCAGAAGGACTAAATTGACATTGTAATGCCTGAAGATCTTGCCTAATCTGCCTTGCAGGCAGCCTGCAAGCAGAAGCTGATTACACACATCCAGTTAAAAGATCCAAGTGAGCTCTCTGTTCTTACTGCTGTAAAGTTAAATCAATCCTGCACCTACTGTGTGTAACCACATTCACATGAGACGTTGAACTGGTACAACTATTTCAGTATAAGCCTACATTCCCATGTGAAATGCAGATAAAATCTCCACATTACACAAATTCTTGGGTTTCTGAGGGTTGAGGAATGGTTTAGGGGGCTTGTGATCACACAGCCAGGGTGACAGCCCCAAAGCAATGCCAAAAGACAAGCGAACAGAGATACCCAGGCACACAAGACACACCTGCTCACATGCAGCCAGGGCTGCTGAGGAAAATGTCTGTGTGACTCTGGGCCAGGCACAGTCCTTGTGCTTAGCACTGCTAAAACCTCTGAGAAGGCATGGTGCAAGCTCCACACAAGAGTGACAGGCTGCTAGAGGCAGCCTGAGGGTTCTTCATGTGGTTTTTTACATCCAAACAGCACTTCAGCCTCAGAACCACGGTATCTCTGCAGCACTGCAGGGCTGCCAGGAAATGAAGGCAGAAGCACACAGGTTGGGTATGGGGCCCAACATCAAATGTGCACACCATGTGCAGTGATGGCATGGATCTGTAGAAAAGCAGGAACAATTTCCTGTTCACACTGCTGAATGATATTATTGTCTGAAGCCACATTCTGCTTTTGGGGTCTAAAAACAGTTGCAGAGTCCCATGGTTTCCTTAACTCTCTCTCCTGTTTCTCCCCTCTGAGCTGTGTTGAGCACAATCCCTTGGCATAAATGGCATCCTTGTGCATCCTCCATCCTGGCAGCCATCCCTGAGCAGGATTTGGGAGCATCCCTTGCCCTGTCCCAGCCCCACAGCTCTCATCAAACCCTTTCTAATCACGTCATCCTTTGCTGAGATGTGGTCTCAAGACACCAGACACATAACTCATGGAAATGGGAGTTTGGAAAATGGGAGTTTGGCTCTCAAATTTAAAACACCAGTGAACAGTCCACCTATTACCTTGGCACAGATTTTGTACAAAACTGCATAAAGGTTGTTGTACTTAAATAACTCTAGTCACAAGTCAAGGAGAAGAACTTAAACAGATTAAAGAGCACTATTAAGAAATCAAGGGATAAAGTATCTGCTGCTTCCTGTGCAGCCACAATATTTCTGTGAAATGTATGCTATAAAGTCACATATTCTTCAAACCTAAACTGTATTTATTGACTAAGAGGCTCATGAAATAACAAAAGTGTCTGTCTGACACATAACAAAAGATCTACATTGGACCAGTGCTGGAAACAGGACAACACTTCTCACGAGAATTCTGTCTTCCCCTTCTGTTAAGACATTTTATAACTCAGAGGAAGAAAACCACACACTTTTCAACCTTAATTATGTCTAGGCAAGCTGTAGTAAAGCAAGAAATTAGGATAATGTCACTGCTCCGAACAGTTCTCTCACCTGCCACACTTTCATACTAAGAGCACCTCTTGTTAAATTTTATTTTCATAATCAATTGAATGCCCTTATTCTGCTTTCATGTTGTGGAAGCAGTAACAAATAATAATTTCTGGAAATTATCTTTTCTGAGAGCTGCTATTATGTACCTGCACATACTGCCACCTTCTTCATTTGTAGCCTGCACATATGAGAACAACTCCTTGAAGCACCGGCTTATCAACTGTTTGTGTTGATTATGGGGATGTGCTGCGGTGCTGAAGTTTCTAATCTAAATAAAGGAGTGCCAAAGTATTGCAGCCTCATCATAAGATAGCACAGGCTGGAAATCTCAGCAGTCCTAAGTCAATCTGAGCAAAACTTGGCCTGATTTTATAAATGGTGGGTCCAGAAGCCAGTGCCCAGCCAGGCCAGCAATATATATGAGAATATAAGTACCCAAAGAAAGCAACACACCAAATCCTTTTGCTCACTGTGTAAAACTATAATTATTGAATTAAAAAAGACTTGAATCACTCCATCTTCTCCCTAAAGAAAACAAAGTGAAGTGGAAATATGTAACTACTGTCCAGGGAAGCAGAAAGGACTGTAGAAGTGCTATAGTTAGTAGGGCAAATTTCCTTTGCAGCAATTCTTTTTCCTTCAAAATACACCTCAGGCCAAACAAATCTGGCCACAAATTCCACAAACTATTTCAATCAAAAAAGGCATATTTGTAGTGGGCAAGAATTTGAAATGTTTATTCAATAAAAACATTTTAAAGTCACTGGTAGGAGAAAGAAACCTAGCCTGCAAGAAATTATTTTTCTATACCACAAAAAATCATTCAGCTTGGGCTCAGAACAAAAACCATAATTCATAATATCTTAATTTTGGATTTCATTTTAATTGGGAAATCCCTTTCTTTTATTCATATCAGATACATTTTCTGTTATTTTGTTAGATGGCCAACCAGCTGAAGAAATCAAGTATTCAGCTCAACTACTACTAAGCCCGTTATAATTCTAATTTAAGGTCCCTGTATGGCAATTGCTTGGTGCTGACATGTGCTGGGTTTTGCAATAGCACAGCCTACATCTCCTGCATACTTGCCAATTATTTCAAAAACTATAAATGGAAATCTTCAGAGAGGAAAGTAAGGACATACCTAAGGAAATACACTGATCTTTTTAAGATTTAAGAAGTCAAAGAGGAATGCAAGTCAAAACTTCTAAAGAATCGTAACCTGTGCCTGGCAATTATAAGGGTTGCTAATTACTTGCTTGGAGGCAGAACTTTGCCCTAATTTTTATGCACATTTATTGCACAGTTCTGACTCCATTTTGGAGCAGAAAACTTTCTAAGCTTCTTTCTATAAACTGTCAGCAGGTATATCTACCTTTGGGATCTCTTCTCTCTCTACCTGGATGACAAATGCACTAAGCCCCAGAGTGAGCTGGCTGCCCTCATGACAACAGCTCAGCTGAAATCAGTATTACTATTCACATGCCTAAACCCAAGGTTAAATGCAGTTTGCTGGGTTTCATTCTATTTTAGTCTGCTGTTCCATCCTCCAGCCCTCACTGTGGTTTTTCTTCTTTTTAATACACAATTCTGATTAATTAAAGGAATTCTTTAAAGCTACTTCAGTTGGAAGTCAAATGCTGGTTCAAACAGTTCATCATTAGGCTTAAAAAATTCAAAACGAGTGCAAGAAAAGACACCTGGTGATCCAGTGGCCAGCTTGGCAATCATGGAAACAACAAACCCAAAGCAGCCAGGTTCTCCTGGCACTTCTTCCTTGCTCCTCACATCTCTTCTCTGAAGAGTAGTTCATGGAGTTGCCATCCGTGCTTGGTATTTTGCTGTGGTCACCACGCTTTTGGCTTCTGCTGTTCCCTTATAAATCTAAGGGGCTTTGTGCATTCTCCTGTGCACCAGCAGAAACTCTCATGGGGAACCAGGCAAACTCTAAGGGTTCAAGATTCCCAGGGCAGGAAGGGACAATTGAGGATTTCCAAATCCAGTTTTAGAAAGGCCATATCCTAATAGCATTTCTCAATCTCCAGGACCTCTAGAGACATGATGGTCACTACATAATCCAGCTCAGTACCATGCAGAGATGCCTGTGCTGGCACCCTGGATATGAGAAAAAATGAAACCCATGCAAAAAGCTCACCCCAAATATATTGCACATCTCAACATTACTCCTAGACTCTATTCATGTATTTCAGAGCTAGCCTGGGTGTCTCAAGATCCCTGTACCCTGCAAAAATCTTGAGAGAAGCCAAGCCACATGGTTTGGCTATTTGCTACTCTGCAGGAAAAAAAATGAGTCAATGGTAGGGATGGGCTTAGGGCTCCCCCTCTCCTGCATGTCACTCAGTTCAGTCTCCTATCATGCAATCCCCACTGGAGAAGAAATTTTGGGTTAAAGGACATCTCCCAACCCTATAATCTGTGAAACACTGAAACCAACTGTCTTTATAAGGTCTATGTAAACATTTTAATTAAAGGAAACTCATCACATATACTTTTGCTGCACATCACTCCAGAAAGTCTACAGTTTCCCTTTGCAAGTCTGAAATGATTAATGTATTTAAAAAAAAATGCTTTTTAGGTACTTGGGTTTTTTCCTGTATTCACAGGAGAGGGCACATCCAGACAGAAAGGCTGGGTCCTCCAAATCTTCAGCCTTCCCATGGCCACTGCTTGCTCTTCTGGAAGCTTAGCTACAGCACCGAGTGCAGGAGTCAGCCAGTAGTGTGTCACCCTGGGCCATGCTGGGGACCTGGGAATTGCTGCCATCTCAGTCCCACACCTCTCAGAGGCTGCTCTGACTCTGAGCAGCCTCTGGCAGACACAATCCATGGGAGAGGTGGCTGCTCACCCTGAAGGTGTACAGTGTATGCCCTCACCTTCAACTGAGCACACTAACACACAAACTAAGCAGTCACACTAGCAATACCATTGCTATGGTTTTCATGCAAACATTTAAAGCTGTCTTTTAAGCTTTAAAAATTATTACAGCCCTGTGTCCTGGGCTGCTGTGCATTGGCATAGAGCACACAGATCTGTGTGCAGATGTGGATTTGCCTCACCTCTATAAAGTAACAGCACTGTTACGTATCATTTTAGAGTGCTGCTTTGGGCTGCAAACATCCACTAAACTATTGTTTGTTACAAGTCTGCCTGCTTCTCCATTATAAAACCTAAAGAAGTTGTATATTTAATTCCTAATGGAAACACTACATTACCTGTGAAAGCCTGATCAAACACCACTGCTCTTTATGTCCTGTCACTGCTGATAGGCACAGCAATATATCCTGCCTTTTCCAGTATAAACTCCCTTCCAAAGAACAGGCTTAAGTTGGAGTATTTAAAATGAAATGCTGTTCTTCACAAGGTCTTGCACCTCTTGACCCCTTCACAGGCGTCTATCACTTGATCAATTGAATAACTCTTTGTTTCCTGCTGTCTCGGGGTGGTGTTTTTTTCTTTTTCTAAAGCAGTTCTGTATGTTTTCTGGTCTGCTTTCTGTAACCACTATATTGACTCCTTCAGCTAAGGACTGATCATTTGTTTAACCTAACTCTGCTTGAAATAAAAGCTTCATTTGTTGTCGGTTGTTTCATTTACTTTTTAACGGTGGCTAATAAAGACTAAAACACATACATACTATATATTCAAAAAAAACAAAAACAAGAAATCAACACAGAGGTGTAATTTTCAATCATTTCACTAGAGAGGCACAGGAGGGAATAGGGCTATTGTCAGGAAAGCCTGGGGTGCTTTGGTGGGGTGAAGGAAATATTTTGGCCCTTGCCAGCATCGTTTCAGGCTGTTCTCAGTCCTGTTGGGTATTGGCTTTTCATAAGCACTGAAATACCTTCCTCTTTCAAATACATGAATAAACAAACAAACAAAAATAAAAGCAGCACTGCCTGAAATCTTGCAGGAGCAGGAAGGGGTAATCTCAATGTGTCATTTGTTTCAATCCAAATGATCAGCCAAATGCTGCTCTGAGGAGTTTGGCTCTGAGCCCTGTTGCAGAACAGTCATGCTCCAATGTCCCACTGCAAAGCAGTTCCCAGTCTGCTAAGGGGCTGATACAGCCTGTGCACTCTGCACATCCTAAATCTGTGGAGGTTTCTGTTTGCACTGCTGAAAGTGTATGATGGAGGGCTGGATGAGTAAACCTGTTGTATGTTTTCTTGCACACTGGGCATAACCTGCACTGCTTTATCTATTTAATTGATGTTTGCAGATCCATTCATCCATTCCAAACTGGTCACTCTTTCCTGCAGCTAATCTAGACAAAAAATAAGAATAGAGAAAAATACACTAACTAGCCTTTAAGAATGTACTGGTTTGTAAAATTAGACTGTGCATGAGAGACACACTGGTTATCATTCAGCCTCTGAAGCAGTGAATCTCCAAGAATTCAATTTACAAAGGATTGACTGTTCTGTCAGGAGCTCATTCACATGTGCTCTCAAAGTTCTGAAAATTTTGTTTTGAATTAATTTTGGTTTTCCTAACACAGTCTGTATTTTGGAGACCCAGGATATGAGAACGTCTTGCTGTCAGCTGCTTTGATTATAAAGCAAGCCTCACAATCCCAGTATATTCTGGGAGAAGGGATGAGGCTACCTAGATGATATTCCAGTCTGTATGACGTAACTATGTGAGACCCACCAGGTGAGGGAAAGCAGGACAATTCCCTGATGCTTGCAGTCACACAGATATGTAAACCATACAAACTTAAGAGGAAATAAAAGCAAACACATCTTTAGAAGTTTTGTTTTAAAAATATGCAACTCATTAATTTTTTTTTTATTTGGGAGCCAGTGATGGTTGGGAAATGTGGCCCTTGGGGACTGCACTAAGAGTTTAAGAGAGTGATTGCCAACCTGTGTATTTTCAGTAAGTGCCAGAGAGCCTCAGCAGTGGCAAAACCACTCTCCTGTTACCACCCTTTGAAAGTTTGTACCCAGCACACAAAATATGACAGTGGATAAAGTGAGAATCCATCCCATCCTGCAGCACACCTGAGGATGGGGATGGACTGAGGATGAATTTGGGAGTAGAAAATCCTTCCCTGCTGCCATGCCTCTGGATGGCAGTAGAGACAGAAGCTCCATCTGCCAATAGTTTGCTCTGGAAAAACAGGAGATTATCTAGACCTTCAGATTGCATCAATGGAGAAGAGAGATGTCCCAGCACATATAAGCAAAATAACCCTGTGCAGCAGCTGGCAGCAAAGGCATTGCAGCAGCCTGGGTTTGGGAAGGGGTGCAAGGGTTTGCCATGGCCCAGGCCTCCAGGGTGGAGCTGCTTGGCTGTTTGGATAAATGGGGGCCGACCCAACAATATGGAAGAAGAATGAGGTTAATGTGTGTCACCACTAAATGGTTAACTACAGAAATGACAAAAATTAAAATCTGCCAGAAAGAATAGAAGCTGCTTTTCTGTAGGGGCAGAGAGGTAATTCCTTGGAGAAGAGCACTGACTGAAGGTGCTGCTCCCCTGTTAAGAGCTATCGAAGAGCAAAAATACCAAAAATAGCAACACAGAGTTTTCTGTTTGTAATATACTGAAAGCTATGGGGCTTGACTCACAAACACTGACAAATCCATGGGAGTCCATGTCATTCACTCAGATGGGCTTTGGACCAGATCCACAGCAGGTTTTATTTTATAGAGGGTCTCAGAAAACCATAAATTTATTCCTCAGATATAAGAGCACCAACTCCCTGCAATGGTTAAAAAGAAAGAAGAGTTTTTCTGGTAAGGAGCGAAGTTTCACTGTTTCAACAGCCAGCCTCACACTCAACGTGCTGCATGCCTCCATGCTCTCTCCTGCCACTACCAGGAGACACTAACCCCAGCAAGCTCTGTCCTGGCCAAGCTGGCCAAGGAGCCAGCTAGCACCTAACATGGCTGTGATAACTGGCACCCAAACTCGCTTCATGAATGTCACCATATCTCTGCTGGTGACAGCTCCAGAGAATTAGTCAGTCCAACCAACACCATCCTTGCTTAACGTCCCACCACCAAGCGAGGCTGGAAGAGCCCCAGGATGCCCTTTCCTGGATCTGCTTACTCTGGTTCTTTGAAGAATTACCCGCACTTCCCACACCTCCTGGAACACAGACATACTGACCAGACTCAGCCAAGAACCAGCCCAACAAGCCTGGGATGTACCAGGACATCTCACCCCATTCCCATCCAGGCATTGTGGGTCTGGTGCACAGGAATCTCAGCCCTCCACTTCTGATGTGGACACCACAAGTGTCACTGTGTCCTTGACAGTGGCTCATGCTGAGGATCCCTTTGCCCAACTTACCCCTGCAGAGCCTGATATGGATGCTTTGAGCTGGTATTACACAGTTCTCCCCAGAGAGCAGCCTGCCCTTTACAGCCTTCACGCCTTCTCTTTAATTCAGGGGAGAGGAGAGTTTTCCTTTTGTGTCAATTCTCCTTTCCAAAGAGGAAAAAGAAAGGAAAGAAATGCCATACAGCTCCACCCTTCAGAGGCAGTGTCTGCCTGGCACAAGCCATCAGTGTTTTTATTCTGTATTTTTACACGTCCTGAACTTTAGGAACCACATGTTCAACTGTGGCAAACACACCCACTAATCTACAGCATCCTGTGTTTGTCCTTGTCACATCCCAAAAGTGAGGTTAGCCTGCACGCCAGAGCAAATGCATAAAAGCAAATAAACTCAGAAATTGGTTTACACTGCATTTAACTATCTGCAAATAAACATTAAAAACATATTTTCATACCTTATCAAGCTGTTTGATATACCAAAAGTATGGCCAAGTTTTTCAGACTTGTATTAATCCAAACTAGAAGCATCTCTTTCTGAGATCAAGTAAGTGTTTGTCATGTAAAAATAACCTCAAAGTCAAAAAGACCATACTTGAATAACTAAAATGAGGGAAGAAGGGATTCATAAACAAACAAACATGACTCCGCAAATAAAACTAAAAAGCTAAAATTACCCAGTTAATTTTACAGATCACACAGAGAACTTTTTCCAACATAAAAACAAGCTCCTCATTGTTGAGGCTTAATACCAAGCCCATTAAAAAATGGAAAATGCACTAGAGGCACAGGAACTTTCAGCACAGCTGGTGTAATGTAAAAACAAAGTATGTAATTGTTGGCGATTAACAAAATTGTGCCTTGAAGAGTTGCTAATTTATCCAAAGCTCAGCTCTGAGCAAGGACTGACTACCTAATGATTTTCATTTTTCCAAAGACTGTCATACCACAAAGAAGTTGCTAAGAATTTGGCTGCTTAAGCAACGGCTTCAGGGCTGGACTTCTCCCTGAAATACAATAAAAGTGGACTTCTTGATCATCTCCTCCTACTTCTCTGCTTCCTTCAAGGACTGTCTGCACCTTTGAAAGAGCAGTGACAGAAAGAAGAGTGGCACTGAAATTTTGGTAAGCAGGACAGCATAAACTTCAGTTCCATCTTCACCTTCAGTGAAAGCCACTCTGTAGGAAACCAGAAGGGAATCTCTACTGATTTGTTATGGGAGAGCACCAGAGGGAGTCCAGTCCCTTGGGGAGCAGGCACCTGGGACACGGTCTGCAAGAAAAGGACAGGAGCAAGGGAAATATTTAATGGCAAGTGTCTCCTCCCACTGTGGGAGTGGGTGAAGCCCACTGCACTTCCAAGTGGCAGTGACATTCATGGAAAGCCTGCAGTACCTGTCAATCACGGCACACCCAAATCTAAGTGTGGCTGCCAACAGCAAATTACCAGGGCCTCTAATTTGTTGCTTTTTCGGTATCAAACTCTTTTTCATTGCTGGAGTGCTGTATAAACCCAGAATAAACTTGCTTTCGTCTAACTCATTGCACGTTACTGTGCACCTCACTCCATTTCTAAGGTGCCTACGGATGACCTGCTTCCTATGGATTTCCTACAGCAGCATCCTGAGTGGGAGGAGGGTTCACACATTAATCCTTTTAATGACTTTTATATTTAGCAACCAAAATCAGAGTCCAAACCAGAGCACTAAGTTAGCCCACACAATTGATATAGGGACAAAACGAATTACTCTTTTTTTTTCCCCCCAGGCTGAGTTTCAGCAGAATGCCTGCCAAGAAAGTTGATGCTCAGAGATATACCTTTCAGAAGACATCCACACCAAGGCCAGTGGGAGGGAAATCATTCCTTTAAGATTAAGAAAATTAAAATCCAACCAGAGCAAGTGCCCTTCTCCCATAGATTCACAGGATTAGGGAAGATTACCAGGAGCATCGAGGCCGAGCTACTGCACCGGCTGGAGTGCAGAGTTTCACAGACAGGCTCCAAACTGAGTAACTTGTCTATGTGAATTTTTAATGACTTTTTGATTGTGAACATATGCCGTGGCTGGGCTTGCTCCAGCTCCCAGCTGAAGTCAGCTGGCGCCTGTCAGGGTGCAGCTCTGTGTCACGCTTCGTTCAGTTCAGTGGGGGACTCCAGCCAAAGCAGGTAGTCCTGGTTTCCTTGCCCTGTCCAGCATTTCCTGGATCAGATCTGCTCCTAGATCAGACACTGGGGACAGTCTGTGTCCAGTTACCCCCAAGGCTCCACAAAACACTGCCACAAATGCAAAGTTACCAGGGCTCCCTCTCCACTGTGCAGGGGCTTGACCCTGCAGGAGCATCCACCACCCACCCCAGGAGTTACTGCCTACCTAAGTGTGCTCCAGTGGGAGGAACATCAGGAGCTTTAAAAGTCAGGAATTAAGAAACGAGCCAAGGGCGACAATCATTGCTCATTGTTCAGCTTTTGCACTGTTTGACCATTCCATTTCCAACACAGGCATCCTGCACTTATCTCTGTGCTTTTCCTCCTAAAGAATCAGCTTTTCAATGCATTTTGAGACATCAAGGAGAAAAAGCAACCTGAGGTGACTTAACACAGGGAGCGCTATCAGCAGAAGCATTTTGTTAAAGCAAATGTCTTTTGCATTCACCCAGGAATGCACCCATTACTTCTTACTCTGGTAAGTGTAAACTGTTTGGAATTTAGGGTCAAAAACCAAACAGGACAAAAATGCAGTTTCTGCCAGGTACCTGAGCCCCCCAAATTTTCCGTAAGCAGAATAACAACTCATAGCAGCGGGAGCAGTGAGGAAGCTCATAAGCCTGAAAGAGAAACCCTTGTTTGCTATTTCAAAGGAGCTTAAGAGGGAAAAAGAACAACTCCCATTGAAATGTCACAGAAGTTAGGCGTCTAACTGCTTTAGGTGCCTGTGAAAACCCTGCCTATTACCTTTCTTCTTTTCTTTTGTGGTTATGATATGCCAGAAATAAACACCCAGAGACACTGAAATAGAAAGCTAGATTGCAGGAGAACACACCACACTTCTCCTGATGAGCAGGAAAACCCCCCCACTCCTATTGTTTTTATGTTCTTTAGTCTCTTCCCAGGGAACTGTTGATATTTGTGATAGCTTTGGCTGCAGCTTGTAGCAGCTGTGTAGTATGCATCACATTAAATACACCAGTGGGTCCTGCACAGTCATTCTGGCACCACTTCTATTTCATACAATGCCTTCAGTTCTTCTATGTAACCTCAATCATTTATCAATCATTCACCAATGCCAATAAATCAAAGAGTCTGGGGACCCTTAAACATAAAAATGAGGCGCTGTAAAAAAATATTACTACAGCAATTAAAGACTCAAATAGTAATAAACTCTACTTGCATTACACTTTTAGAAAGCCCCACTGAAATTAAACAAACATCCAATATCAACAATATGAAAGGGGCTTTTTCTTCTAGTTTATAATAGCTATGGGCTTATCCAGAGCAGAGGAAAATTAGGGTTATTTTTATAGATCATAGAGACTAAAATGTAAAAAAAGGGGGAGGGGAAACAAAGTACAGAAAAGCAAAAGAAATTAGTGATTTTTTTTTCCAGAAGACTAGAAGAACATGTACGAGAATTTACAAAATAAAAGTGAATCTTTATCCACAAAGTGTAATCTTTGGTTTGGATCAAGACTGTACGGTTAACAAATCTATTTTGAGTCAACCTCACAGCTAGGTCTTTTAAAGCAAGTTTTCTATTTTAATACATAAACTTATTTTTTGTTGTTTTCCTCAAAAGGCTTTTCTTATTTTCCAGAAAAGCCTTTGTTTTACTGCCATCCAAGATGAGGGAAAAAAGGTTTGCATCATTGAAGAAAAGAAAATGATAAATATGAGCCAGATGGGTGAAAACACAATCATGAACAGACCTAGAGATTGCCTTAATTAAAATTGCTGCTCAAACCCCTGATGAGAAAGGGGCATTTCTCTTCAGAAGGGGTGATGTGCTCTAACTGCTGGAACAGTCTAGCACTGCATTTACTGTAAGAACTGACCATTAATTTCCACTAAAAGCCACACAGCAACACCGGTGTGTCCCACAGAGAGACCAGTTTGGGGTTTCACCCATGCCAAAATCCTGAGGTTTTGTCAAAATATTCCTATCTCCCCTCTCAGGGGGATGGAAGCCTGTGACTACACACAGTTTTTCCACCAGGAAGCTTTTGGAAGTGTGCCATGGAGCGGGCCTGGCTCACACTGCTGGGACAGGGCTCTCCCTGGGCTTCTGTGTTCCACTCATTAGCTGAGGGCAAACACTTGATATGAAGAGGAGTTTTTTATGACAGTAAAAATTCTGCAGGGGACCCAAGTGCTTGGATTAATGTCTTTATTAAAAATTACCAGTCCCACAGTGCTGTTGGTTTGGGTTGGCTTTTGTTACTTGCCCACACATTAGCCAACCCAAAAGGGCTAATGCATCGAACCAAACAATAAATGCTTTTACACTTCTTTCTTTTCCCTTGCTCTTTTTTGCTGCAGCTTTTTTGATGGGATCAGGTGTGACATCCCACCTTTAAGGAGGGCACCCTTCCCTGGGTGTCCACACTAAGGCTACAAGAGCTAGAGGTGGCTGCACCAGCAGCCCAGAGCTGAGGAGACGTGGAGGACCCCATCTAGGAGCCTCCCTGATGGACCCCAGGTCAGGGCTGTCATGGAACCACAGAATGCAGATCATGGGTTGGAAGGGACCTTGAAAGACCATCTAGTTCCAAACCCCCTGCCATGGGCAGAGACACTTTCCAGGAGACCAGATTGTTCAAAACCTCATCCAACCTGGCCTTGAGCACTTTCAGATGTGCCTGTTAAACATTTTTCCAGCTCAAAGTAATGCATTTATGATTTCTTACATTTATCAATCACATCCAAAGTGTGCTAACTGGAAAAAAATAATCTCATAAATATTGATTTCCTCTGAAAGAATAGCATTGGAGACTCAAGGAGGTTTGGTCTGGAGGCTGTACCTAGCTGGGTTTCTGGGATCAGTGGAAATTTCCTTCATGCTTTTTTTGCAACAGTATTCTCTTTCAGTAGTTTCCTCTCTGCTACAAAGTGTGCTTTTATTATATCTGTCTTGAGCCGGTTCCAATGACGCACCTAAAATAGATGAAACTACCCCAGTGTGCTTTCCTGTGTCCGAACACCAAGCTGTGCTGTCTGCAGCAGTGCTGGCACCAAGACCAGGCATTCAGCAAAGCCATGGCCTGTGCCAAGCACAGGTACTGCCAATGTCACCGCCAAGACAGGGCCAATAAATCCAAACACACTGTGCATCGCTTATCTATGCTCCCTCTGTGCTCAGAAATTCGAGGACTTCTTTTCCCAGACAAGCCACTACCCATCTCCATGTACCTCCACCTTTCAAAGCCCAGGCAAGCTGTGAGTCTACAGCAGGAGGACTAACAGACTCAGCACAAAGCTTTAGAGAAGCTACAAAATTAAGGAGTCCTTGGGAAAAAAGGCTTTGCAGATGGCTGCACGGAAGCCTGGCAGAAGTGGCCATGATGACCTGCACCCAGCCACTCCAGCTGCACATCTGGCTGAGGAGGCTGCACTGAGCATGCAGAGGGGCCAGCTGCCTGCCAGCTCCTCACATTTAATCAATTAGCATGGATAAGGAAGGTAAGATTGAGCTCGTAGACACTGAATATATACAGACCTCGATATGAAGGTGCATAAACGGCACTGTTTGAGTCTGACTCATTGTGTCCTTATTACGTTGCTGGTTGCTTGGAGACTGACTGAACGCACACAGCAAAGATGCTGGCTTGGGAATCACTACCCTGCCTTATTTTCTTTTTTTCTGTGCACATAATTTTCCTTTAAAGGCTTGCCTTGCCTCTGCAGATTGCCTGACTCCCTCTGCCACTGTGGAAAACTACAGCAGGGAAGGCAGCCGGGTGTCTGGGAACACTGTCGGTGTTGTTCCACGCTCACCTCCCAGCCCCGGCTCCCTGCACTGCTGGAGAAAAGAAAGCACGTCTTTATTCCTCTACAGGCTTGCCTGGATGCTAAATTTTACCTTAAGCCAAAGCAGTCACAGATTGCTTATTGAGAGACATTCCCACACATTTCCAACAGGTTACCCTGAAATCCTCAAACTTCCTTAGCCAGGAATAAATACCTACAAATCCAAGAAAGCGGTGGAAATGCAATGGGAAACTTGAGCATGTTCCACTTCTTGACAGACATGGCACAACTGAGCTCAGATGGTTAATGTGAAAATCTTGCTTGGCTCTTTCCTTACACAAAACTGAGCAGAGTGGAGACAATTATTCGTAATTTAACAAGTACTGAAATTTAATGCCTGTCGTATCTTGAGTGCTAACAGTATCGCACTTCAAAGCGTGAGCCTGTAAAATATAAGCTGGACTTTTAGGACACTGTTAAATTACATGAGCTAGAATCTACCTCAGGATAAAAGTAAGGATTGTGTGTCTACTTCCAACAGCCCTCTATCTCATGTATTCTTAATAGCTGGAAACCAAGCAACATGAGGTGGTATAGGGTAATGAATGACCTCTTACTTCTGTTTTTACAGGTCTTTATTCCCCTAATCAATCTCATCATTCACACCACAGGAATCAGCTAAAAGCTCTTTAAAAATACATAGGTGCACTCAGGGCACATCCTGCAGATTTTTCTGAAAAGACAATTTCTGTAAATAAATGATTAAAAAGGAAGCAGAAGCAAAGAGGCTTTGGTGAGAATTTCAAAAGAGTAAAGGTTCCTTCTCTGGAGGCCAGAGGGCAAAGGGAGGCAGGCCAGCCTCCAAGCCTTGGGCTTCTCTGACCTCAGAGCTGCTCTCTTTACTTAAAGAGGATGTCAACCGATTTTTGCTGGAAGTAAGGAAAAAGTGACAATGAGTTACTTGGAATTTCAGGAAGGAAAAAAGATTCTAGCAACAGGGAAGGAAGGGGCCTTATAGAGTTTACTTACAGTCCACTCAACGTGAATGAAATGCCCTGTACCAAGTCAAGCTCAGCACTGCAGGGGCACATGGTACTTGCAGGCAGGACTACGTGGGTGGCAAGACAAGGGGTTTTGGGAACACTTGTTTGAGCTTTGGGCCCTGTTCTGAAGGCTTGGATTCAGCAGCACATCACTCTGCCACCTGAGCCACCCTGTGTCCCCAGGGCACTGAGATGGCACAGCCGGGCACAACTCTGCACAAATGAGGCACGACAAATCTGAATTAATCCGCTCAGACAAACTATTCCCTGATTTTCTCTCCTTGCCCTACAGGTGCTCCCACCAATTCAGCCTGGGAAGGCTGACATGTGCTTGGTCAGTAGTCAACTAATCTGAGCACAACAGGATGCAAAAGCTGCTTCAAGCCGTGCTAGCCCCATGGGGCTGGGGCTGTGGTGCTTCGATGGCAACAGGCAGGACCCTAATGGCCCACAAGTGGGGCTGTGCCCAGCAGGATCTGCTCCCCCTCTCTCTGCAGAGGCACAACACCTCAAAGTTAGCCAAAAACCCACTCCAGAAGTGGTTTTTAACTCACTGTCTTAACTGTCAGCAGCGAAAACCAAAGCTTTCTGCAAGATTAAATAGATGTTAACAAAATAACGGGGGAAAACCCTTAAGCAAAACACGGCTTTTCCAAAAAACTGTATAAAGGTGTGCAAGTTAGTCACATGCTGTATGGCAGGGTGGCCACAGAAAGCCTTTACTGCAAGTAAGGTGGACTGCAAAGTGAACTGTGCAAAAATCAAGTGAACTTAACACTGATGCTGATCATTCAGGGTATTTTTCTCGAATGATCCAGATACAGTTTGGCTCAGGGACAAGACAAAACAAAGGATGAAATGGCTCTTTAATACCCACATTTGTCCTCCATACTCACCCAGGTGAAGTTCTCAAACTCTGCTCTGAAAAAAACCATAAAATCAGACCAAAAATGTGTGTAATTGTCCAAAATTTCATCAAAGAGGTACGCCAAAGGAAAAAAGGAGTACAGAAGGGTAATCTGGGCAGGCTTCCCTGTACAGGCTGCTCCCTGCAGCTAATGCTGGTTTTGAATAGGGTCTCTCATTACATTTCTCCATGGCAGTGGAAGCCAGACAGCCAGCTAGTGTATTCTATAATAAATAAACAAACATCCCCCTTACCCCCAAACACATGTAAAAGATGGGTTTTAAATCATTACAATTTACTTAGCTCTGAAAGGGAGTAATTTTTCACCAGACTGCAGAAAACCCCACTGCATTGGAGGGACTAAGGCTGAGATTTTCAGAAGAAACGGAAGGAGTTCAAGTACCCAATTCCTACAGAATTTCAAGGTAATTTGGCCATGGAGCTCCCTTGTGCACCTTTCCCTGGGAACCTTGCTTGTACTCAAAGTTAGATTTTTACTAACTTGAAAAGAAGCAACTGAGTAATGAGGTTACAAGTTGCTCTTAAAATAGCAGTTTACAGAGGGCTTGCTTTTCCCTCCCCATGATTGTACAGTTACAGACAGGAGGGGGGAGGAAAAAAAGGGTGGTCATTCTACTGCTAGCTTTTGTACACACTTGGGCAGCCAGTTGGAAATTTGCAAGGATTTCTGTGTCCAGCAATGCATTTTCAAAACTGCTTAGATTTTTTGGATTTCAAACAAGGACAACGAGGTAGTTTTAAACTACCCTAAATTAAAAGTTTGACAGGATTTGCAAACACTCTGTTGATAAGAGCAAGGTTTGCTCTTTACAGCTCGAACTTTCCATCCAAATAATACCAAAGCTCTTTATACACAAGAATGATTAAGGATGAGAAATATGCCTGTTACATAGGTTCATTATTTGCTTATAGCTCAAATTTGGAAAAGCATGTAAGCACTCCAGGAGGGGGGCCAAGGTAATATTTCATCATAGCAAGACTGAGAGGACTCCCAGGACTTCCTCAGGCTTCCCCTGCTCTATCCAAGGGTTCACATAGGATAGACTCCCCTCAGCAGCCAGACTGCTGGCTCATTTTGCCAGAATCTCATCCAAGTCCCAGCCAAACAACTCCTCCTGCATTCATGCAGGGAAGCATGGGTGGTTTCTTCTTGCCTAGTGCAGCATTGAAGCCACACACAACATCAGGAAGGCTGATCTCATGTTCTGTCTCTTGCCTAAGTGGACCTTGATGAAATTACCCCTTAGGCCTCAGTGAAAAATTGAGTAGCCCATGTAAATTCAAAGAGGAAAACGTAGAAGTAATTCCATCTTCATGCAAATTTCCTACCTCCCTTTCCTGCCTCAAGGCAAGCAATCGAATGCAACAAAAGGAAATGTAAAAGTCACGAAAGAAGCTGCAAACAGCCTCTTCTTTCTTCATGCAACTATCTCTATCTTCTCTTTGTTTCACTATTCCTGATTTCCGACATAAAGCTCATACAAACGAGAGGGAGAAACTGAGAAAAGACAACACCATCAAGCATCCAGAAGCAGCCAGACTGGACTTAAAACAACCAAACTCGTGTGTAAGACCCCAACTCAGAAGAACCTTCACGAAGTATTTAATGGCAGATGCTTATGCCCTGGGCATGCACACACGCACCATGGCGGACACTACAATTTCCATGACATTTTGCAGAACCCTGTTATCTTGTGTTTGCCTTTGATCCATACACAGGTGGTGCAAGATGCAGCGTGCAAAGCTGCCCTCCCACCCCTTATGGCAGATCCCAGCTCTGAGAGGCTTCACAGCGTGTCCAGGCGGCACCACCACACTTACAGGGGGTTTCACACAACTGCAGGGCAAGAGCAACAAGGCACCTGATGGAGAAGGCTGCTGCCAGTTTGCACTGACTAAAAAGGCAATTGCTTTTCCTTAGAACCAACCTCAGCTTCCACAAACCTTAGCAGCTCCTTCACTGAGCTGTGCTGCACCCTTAGTGAATTTGCCCCTGAGGATTTGATCCTAAATGTAGCACAGCCTTTCAATCAAATTCCCCTTATGTGCCGAACCAGAAGCTTGCCAAGCAGTAGGAACACTGAAGCATTAAATAAAGAATATTTTCAGCAGTCAAGGCCAAGGTTAAAAGCGTAAGGAATGTGAAGAGTTGTTTTTGCAGTGAATTTATTGTATAGGCAAAGTAATAAACCATTTGCATTTGAAGGATCTATAGCATAATGATGTGGATTAGTAGTGCTTCTGTTGACTTTTTTTTTTTATATAATTTTTTTTAACACAAGGAAACTCACTGTTGTCTTCTACAGGGCTTTACTCATACTCTTTCAGCCACTGTGGCATTTGGATGAAGGCAGTTGTATGCTTGCAGTGGTTGGCTCAGAGCAAGCTACTTTTTTCCAAACCTCCAGCATTCCTTAAGGAAGGATGTCAGCTGACTGTCTTTTTACACTAATATTTCTGAAGTATAATTTCTCTAATAAACTACTTTTAAAAAACCCCTAAAACATTCAATTTTTAGACCAGGCTGAACAAGGCTTCCCTTTTTTCTGGACACAAGCACACACAGGCTCTGGTACAGTCACTCAAAAGCAGAAGGCCCTATCTGCAGATGTCTGCATACCTGGGGTTCCACCAGCAACTACTCACGCTTGCAAATTAAAAACCTGTCTAAAAACCTGACACTATTCATGCACTCAAATGCTTTTAAGAATATGGGTTTGATCCAAAAGTCCATTAAGGCAAATGGAAAGACAAATTGATTTTCCACTGACTTTGTATTAGATGCTAAACTTGCAGCCAGGTCTAAAGACCATCTCATTCCCTCAGTGTTTAAGCCAAACCTATTCAAAGCCTCAATTTACAAATCCTAGCATTATAATGGGGCATTCAAATGCTGCTAGCAGATTCCCAAAATTAGCTCTTTGGTCTGCAAAATATGCATTAAGCATACCTTGGTGCCAATATAAACATCCAGCTGCAGGGATTTCTAAAAAAATCTCACTATAATTGGTCTCAACAAAAATAGGTTACCACTTGTGACTATTAAAGTATGAGGGAACCAGAGGAATGAATGAGAAGGCTAAGCTGAGTGACCTCACTCAAATTCCTCTCTATCTGCTGCTTTTTGCTTGCAAAGCCTGCCTGGCAAGGTGTTGATTCCCGAAGACAAGGCACAGAAAGATGGGAATTCATTGGTTGTTAAGGTATGCACCTAACAGGTGATCAACAACCTGGCACTCTGAAACCAGGAAAAGATTAAAAGATGCTTTGCAAGGTGACAAAGGGTACTGAGAGATATGAAAGTGTATGTATTTAAAATTAGAGCATTTGAGCAGAGCAGCTGCTAAGTTGCTTGTGGCTTACAAAGCTGCAAAGTCCCGAAGGCTTCCTTCCACAGAGGGCTGACTCAAAGGCCAGCCACTGAAGCATCACTGTGGCAGACCCTGTCCAGGCCAGGGGTTGGAAACAGATGGTCTTGAACGTCCCTTCCAACCCTGGCCCTTGTATAATTCTGACTCTAAAACCTAAAACGTTTATCTGTTCCTCAAAACAGGGTGAGTTTGAGCCCTCTGCCCATTTGCAATGTTGAGGCATGTGCTCTTCGAGACAAAAGCCACTTCAATGGGAACAACCTAAAAAGATGTAGAAAGCAAAAGACTTAGAGGCAAAGAAGACCCAGTAAGTTTTCCTACCTTACAAAAAACCATAAAGCATACATTAAAATATACAGTTAATAAACAGCATGAAAAGTCTCTACCAAAATTGCTTTGGTAGAGCCAAAACTGCTCTACCTCTTCCTGTAGCCTGGTCTAAATACACCAAAAATCAAAATTTAATGAAAAGCCTGAGGCTGCCAACTTTCCAAACTTGAGGAAACAATACCAGGTCAAGAGAGCATCTGACCCCAAACGCTCCTATTCCTCCTCTCCTGTGGAGAGAGAGGTCCTGTGTAACAAAAAACTCTTTATTTAAGAATGCCAGGGATAGCTCTCCTCCATCAGCACATCACTAAGGACTTTCATGAGATACCTCCTTATCAGCTCTGTGTTTACCACCAGCCATGGTTGTCCCAATGAGCCCAGCATGTGCTGTGAGCTGCAGCAAGAAGTCAGTGCTGGAGCACTGAATGGAGCCTTTAAGATTTGTTGCAAGCCTGTTGATTGCAGCAGGAGATGGAGACAGACTCCCTGATTATGGAGTTCATTCCCTGAGAGTGCACAATACACTGTCTGTGCCAGGAGCTGTGCCTCGCCTCACTGGTGTTAGACCCCTCTCAGTAGGAGAAAACAGGGACTCATCCTCAGGTGGTGTTTTGTGATATACCTGGATCTCACCTCTATTTTTCTGCAGTGTGTTGTGAACCAGGTGCTGAAAAAAAATCCTTAAAAAAGTGGTGATGAAAGACAGCAAAGCACAGAAACCAGCATCCCTCTCTGCTGGGCTTATGGGCCCCGGTGGGCAGAGCTCTGTAGAAGAAAAATGCTGTAATGACATCTTCACTACTGTTTCATATCAAATATTCTCACCAGCTGATAGTGTTTTCCAATTTACTAATGGAAAGATTAGATTAGGAGATTGGGGGGGGGGAAACCCAGTTCTGAGTAAAACAGAAATCTCAGTCTCTTTTCACTCTCTTGCATCCTCTATATTCTCTTTGGAACAAATTATATGGAAATATTCAAATACTTGTGGTATTGATACTGGGAAGTGAGAAGATACATCAGAGAGGGCCTTTGCCAGGCAGAAATCCCAAAAGACAGATGACTAGCAAATGCTTACATCCTGCTGACAAACCCCTCTGATAATTTTTACAGTGTGCTGCTGAATGCCTGATGGGGATACAATGCCTGCATTTATGCCCAGCTCTCCCTGTTAACACATCCACACCAGTGCTGCACTTCATTGTGCACTGGGTGACTGAAAATTTCCAAGGACAGTAGGACCTGAATGCACTAATGCTACTCATTTCCACAGCATCCAGCAGCCTAACCACAAACTACTCTCACAGTATTTTCCATTTTATTTAACAGACTCTTTCTCATGCATCAAAGGGGCAACTTTCAAGGCTTTGCATGAGTGATTTGGACACCCAGCAATCCATTTTAGAAGGTGCCTGGCATACCCTGCTGAAATTTGTTTTGCCAGAATATAGTTTTCTCTTCCCCACACACATTACAGCTGTTCTGAATGATCTCAGTCATGGGTTTATCTACAACACATTCTCTGCTGCCAGGCAGAATAAATTGACCAGCTCTGTGATTGACTATTACCATCACCCAAATGTGAAGTTGCTGCATGGATCACGGTGCTGTACTTTACTTGCTGTATATATTTTCCCTTCCAGGGCTGAAAACACCAAGGCTTGCAAACATGCAGCTCTGTCTTTCATTGTCTGACTGCTGTGTTGGGCTGAGAATTTTTAGTTGCCTCTTTGTTTTTAACAAAGCCCTAAACATTACTGATGAAATACATTTGCAAAAATTTATTTTCAGTCAGAATGCCATTTTTCCCTGAATGTAGAGGTGGCCTGAGTGATAACAGCATAATAAAGAAACAAGTAGGGATCTAAATGCCAGACCTGCTTCAGTGCATAAATCACCATTAAACTGTGCTGGTTCGGGGGAAATTGGTTTTATCAGCACATTTCAGCACAGACATAATAAAAAAGGATATTTTTCCACCCCTGTTAGGCTGTGCAGGTTGAAGAGGGATTTGGGGTTTCATCCAGGAGACTGCTTTCTCCTTTAGGCTGTGGGATGAACAAGAAGCCACTCGTTTCAGTGCTATCATCTATGGCTGGGGTGGTCTTGCAATTATCATAAAACCCCTAACTTTGGCTCTGGTGGGTCCCAGTGTACTTTAGGTACAATCAGTAGATACAACAGAAGGAGAATCACTTAATGAATGCAAATCTAGGCTTAGGACTGAGGTCTGAACTTCCCAGCTGCTTTGTATGCAGGTATTCACCCAGCAGTCACACAAGCCAGACATAGGAGATATGGTTACAGGGCACCAACTCCAACTTAGGCTCATTTGCAGACACCCTTGTCTTTTCCCTTTGCCTCCTGAGGTATCCCACGGAGAATGAGACCATGAGAGTTGTCTTCAGCTCTTGCAGAGTTCTAATCAGATGTCAAAGTAGGAAGGAAAACAATTAAAATATTTTTAGTTCGAATCATGGAAAATTCGTTTTTGTTCACTTAGGAGATTCCTAACTATGACACACTAGGACAGTTATGGGGGTTTTTAAAGCATATTTCAACAATGTAAGCATTTTAAAAAAATATATTTTTAAAATCCAATTTGTCATTTTTCATAGGAGCTAAATGACATGAACAGTTCCTGTATGCCTAGTGCAGTGCAGTCTCCTAAGATGCTGGAATATATTATCAATAACAAGTTTGTTTAGGTCTGGCAAGGAAAAAAAAAACACATCAAAACAATACATCTGTATGTTTGTTTCTCAACATTATTTTCTGAAAAACAAACAGTGCAGGAAGTTAGGCAGTACAAACTAGAGAGGCAGTTTTTGAATACTTTGAGAGCTTTTAGAGAAAATAAAATTTCACCTCCAGACCTTCAGCTTGCATCCATCATTCTCCCAAATAACTGAGATGTTCTCCAAGTGAACGTCCAGCACTTTCACTGTCAGCAGCAGACAATCCACGTGTAGGACTGTCCAGTTTGGCTACTTCAAATAGATGCACTGTCTTACATTAGGATCCAATGTCCACCCCTGAAGTCCACAAGAATTATTTCTATTGACATTAATGGGGTTTTAAATCAAGCCCTGCTTCTTATCATCAGCTGCATATTAAATGTTTAATCCTGTAAGTGTCTGATTTTGCAAAGTGCCAGTAATCTCTAGAGAGGTGTGGGCCAGCTCGTAGCTTGTCTCTTCATTCTTTAACAACTACACCACATACAACAGTATGTCTTAAAAGAAATAATAGATTAATAACAGAACTCGTGTGCCTTATCAGCTTCCCAAGCTTTTATGTTCCAAGAAACATCCAGCTAAACCCAGTGGGCTTAATACTCAAGGCTTTAAACAAGCCCAACTCCCTCTCAAATCCATGGCTAAGTATCACCCAGCCCACAGTGAACAGATCATGAATTAAAGATTATTCTTCAGGAAAGCAACAGATGAGTCAACTTTCCTAGTAATTTAGGGTGTTCCTTCAGAGAAGGCTGCTGTCATGTATGGAAATGACACTGAATGGGAAAATGACTTTCAGAGAACTCTCAGGAAATTGCTATTGAAAATCCCCAGCAGATTGCACTGAAGTCAACATCTACCTGCAGCTAGGAAAGGGGACATCTCTGCATAGAAATCCAGCAAGACTGTTTCTCCAGATTTCATTGAGCAGAGCTACAACACAGCTCCACTGAAAGATGGAAAAGCCAAGGCCAGCCCTGGTGGGTCCTGAGCTCAGCCTTGTTGCTGTGGTGTAGTACTTGTGGCCGGATTTATTGAGGACATGGCAAGGGACAGGTTAAAGACAGGCTAGCTCTCACTGACCACACTTCAGTGTGTCCTTCAGATCAGCTGGACAGGTTTGTCACCTCCATCACAGCTTTAGCCATCATTAATAATATGTAAAATATTAAGACAGCTGTTGAGTCTACCAAAATTGTTATGATGTCTTCCATACAGACACATCAAAAAGCCATCAGCTGGTCTCTCTCAGCTTTTAAGGGATCATCCTTACAAAATTCAGAATGCCAAATAATGCTGCCAATTAAGAGCTGCAGTCAGGCAGTCCCCTCTGGAGGGTTAACAAAAGAGACTCTACTCAGATACCTGTTACATTGAGAAGAGCAGGTGTTGGTCCAAGCTTTTACCAGTCTCCTTACCAGAAACTACAGGTTCTGTAACGGTTCTTTACTTTTTTATTTATTTATTTTTTTGCCTCAAAAGGGTGAGATGAGCATGGCCCTGGGGACAGACACCACCTACACCTCTGCAGAGCACTGTGCAGCAAAGCCACAGGCACCAAGCTCCGCTTCTGCCTCAACACACCAACGAGAGGTGCTACATTCTTCTCCACTGACAGATGTGGCACTTGCTGCCAGTGACTCTAATTATGTTTCCAGACACAGAAAACCACTAACAGATTTGTTAAGAAGTTAGCAGGGATATTCACACGGTAATTTAATAGGAAGATAACTACTGCGTTTTCTCACTGCATGGAGCACACCTTGCCTTTCCGCACCACGTATCTACTAAGCTACCTTCAAATAAATTTCATTTATTATGCCTTCATACAAATCCCATTACTTGCTCAACAAACAGTTTTGTTTTCCTGTCTGGGCAACCCTCCAAACACAGGCTGCTGTGTATGCTTTTGTAATTACTGATACACTGTATAAGAAACTGTGTCATGTTTCTGACAGACTAATTAAAGGCAAAGAACAGCCTTCCTGAGACCTTGCTTCAATTGTTATTCTCTCCTTGGCTTCCCCTGTGATCTCCACCAAGCCATGTAATCTCTCTACACTTCATTTCCCCACCTGTAAAACAGGGATGGGAACCTCTCATCTGCCTCACCTACTTAGGAGATGAGATCTTCACACAATGGGCCACGTTTCCAACTAACTCCTGTATATTTGTGTATATGTGTATATATGTGTGTATATATATATATATATATATACATATATATACATGTAATAATATGTGTGGTTTAACAAAGACACGGGCCAAGCCCAAGCCTTCTGCATTTTGGTCCCACTTCAGTCCCTAAATGGAATTCCAATAGCTGTCAGGCCCCGGGGGCTGCTGCCACTCCCCCACCCAGGAGAGTGCCAGCAGCCAGGGAATGAGTGCAAACCTCAGCTTTGGAGGCTCCTGAGCAAGTGTTTAAATGCATGACTGGAAACCTAAAAACAACCTCTTCTTCAAGTCAGTGTTTTAGACTAAATCATAAATTTTCTACGGCTCAGCTGTCATCTGGTTTTCTTGCACAGTAACACTGAGAGGCAATAACTGTTATCCTCACTGGGAGATCCAGGAGGGAAAAGAGGAGGGATTTTAAAACCTCGTTACAGAAATTCCTCTGGGTTTTGCAATACCCTTGTGCAAATTAAAAGGAAATAGCTGTCATTTGAAACCAAACGACATGTGGACTTGCATTAAATATTTCATGCAAATATAAAGTTTGGAGGAACAGCTAAAGTTGTAATATCAACTGCCTCCAACACCACTTGTCTCAGTTACTGGAGTTTTACCACCTGATCCATTAGAGCAACACAGCTTTTCCTGGCTAAACACAATTTTTACCCAATTTGCACCTTTTAAGCCCTATTGTACATGTATAATATTAACAATAATAATTATTATCATAATTAGGTGGACAGATAATGCTCTTCAATTTCAGAACTAGAAGACAGAACTTATCTTCTCAGAAGCAGCAGGAGATGGACAAATATTAACAAAAGCAGAGGTCAAATTCTGCATCAAGTGTCATGAGGAGAAGCATTCAGTACTGTTGTGTCTATTTAAACGGCTAAGTATATGACCTTTTGTTCTTAATACTTTTATCATTCATCTGAATAAGCTCTCATTGTTTGCCTAATATAATAGTCTTTATTTTACATGGATTGATTTTGCTAAAGAAGGGTTAATGCATACAGGCTAGGCTGGAAGGTCTAATTTTCTCTATTCTCTCTTCAGGTGTAGAGGAGATGAAGATTGCTGTTGATAGAGAGTAGAAATTGAAATAAGATGAGGCAAAAGAGAACAGTGACATTATACAAGCTAAATGCTATCTAGAGATCTGTATGTTAACCTAAGCTTTATTAAGAGATTGAGTGAAACCCCATGAAGTGGGATCCTGACGTAAAAGGATTATTTTTGCTGAAATAGATGAAGACACCAAAAGAAAAAAATATTTATTTTCACAACACAATACCAGTATTTTTTTATCAATTTTATAACAATTTGGCAAATGCAACCATGTAGTATGCTATCTGCACAGCACAAAGAGCAAACAAATTAGAGACTATGTGGAGAGCACATCTGGAAGAGCTTTTGCAGCTCCTAATAAGCCAAAGGGGAAGTACATTCAGTAAGGGTGTTTCCAAACAGGATATCCATAATCCTGACAAATGGGGAATCAGGAGTCCCCTAGAGCAACCCAGAGACTGTGGCTGTGGCAGGTAAAGCACTCCAGCCATAACGAGCTGCTACACTGAGCCTTGCCTAAGAAGATGGGTTTTTTCCTTGCTCAAGCTGTCTTTTTTTCCCCCAACATCTGAATAATACCAACTTACTCTGCCCATCTCCAACCAGTTGCAGCCTCACTGTCTTCAGCTACAGCCTGAGTGAGGAGCCTTCAGCTCCAACCTCCCCTCCTTGCAACCTGCCTGCTCCAGAGCTATGCCTGGGCTGATAACTGAAAACATCACCATCCTTCAGATAAACCCAGTCTCAAAAGGTATTTATCCTTTCCTAGCAGGCTTTCTTCCCTGACCAACCTGAACAAAGCAGGAAAATATGGCAGGCTATAAATGATGCCAAAGGCGAGCGTGGAAGGAGTGCCTGTGCCACCCCAGCCTGGCAGACAGGTCTCCCCTCTCTGCTGTTGAAACTACTGGAGGCATGACCAGGGTGAACAGGACACAAATACAGTAGCAAGAAATTTACTTTGTGGTCAAAGGTTTCCACCTCCTTAACCATCCAGGCTGCCATGTGCTGATGGCAGATAATACAATATCAAACCTTGCAGGTGTCACCAACCATGGCCTATATTTAATGTACTGTTTCTGGAAAAATTGGTGCCTTTAATACTTGCCTCTGGACAAATCCACATTAGTCTAATTTCTACAGAAGCAGAAAACACAAGAGGTCCAATTCTGCTTTCCCAGAAATGCTTCTACTGACTTTAACAAGCCTATAGAGCCCATGCAAAGGAGGAATAGCTCTGTTTCCATTAGAATATAAACTCAGTGTTCTGAAGAGAAATAATGTGTATGTACAATAGGAAGAATTATATCCCTCCAGGCGCTGTCTGCTTTTGCTGTAAAAATCTACTACCTTTGGAGCTTCTATTACCAGTCATGTTATTCCACCTGCATGTTTCTCTTAGTAACAGATTTATGTAAAGCTGATGATTTGAAAGGAGGACTCCAGTGAACAAGTACAATTTACATTAAGGTTTGTCATTAAATGTTATTGCTGTTTCCTTCAGAACACTGTATAGGTTACAGATACATTTTGCTTCAGCTGTTACACTTACAAATGAATTTTCCTTTTACCACAAAGAACTGCTTAGGAGACAGCAAAGCATGATGTGCAGGTTTTGCACTTGTGCCTTCTGCACTGAAACTGCTCCAGGAGTTGATTCCTGCTGGTAAACACTGCAGTTTTGAAGCAGAGGGTACCAGCTGAGCCCCTTGGCAAATTTACCACATATCACTACAAAAGAGATTTTGACCTCAACAGCCCCGTTCTTCCACCTCTTTGTATACAAAACCCTGTTGACCCAGTAGCATCAAGTGCCCTGCTGCACTGACAGAGGAAAGAGGGAGCAAGAGGCAGAGGAGAGATGGAAGATTCTGTGAGACTGTCATTTCTAGGGTGGAAACTCTAGCAGACTTGCCTGTAGCTACCACTGCAACTTTTTTATATTACGAAAGGTGAGTAGGAAGAAAGTGAAAAAGCTGAAACACAATAGATGTACGGAAGCGTGCTGATAAGAAAATGAGCGGCATTTCTGGGGAAGATTACTGACATTTTCACCATGCCTATTTTGTCAATCTTGAAAAGGCCTGGTGTGTATCAGGCATTTAATGAATCATGCAACACATCACCTTGTGAACTGAATGCAATCAAGATCAAGCAAATGGGGATAGATTTCAATGAACATGTCATCAGAAACACCTTACTTGATGAAAGCATGCGTAGGTTCGTGCCAGAGCAGTGTTGAAACTATCCCACTAAAGGGCACTGTGAAAAGGCTGATGAAGAAAATCAAATGTGAAGGAGAAGTGAAAGTCCTCTAAAGATGAAGTTGAAAATTAAACCTTTATACTGCCAGAACTGTGCCTGTAGCTCCTCTCTAAGCAATGATCCTCGTTTGTAAACTACACTTTTCAGTGTGACCACTTCAAATCCTGCCAACTCCAAGTCTGCTCAGTGCTACAGAAACTTACTCACTTTGTTGGAGAGATTTCAAATGGTTTGAGCTTTCTCCTTCTTAGCTGCAAATCTTAAAAATTAGGTATTGCCTAATAAGCCTAGAAAGCTTATTAGATATGACATAACTTTATTAGGAAGGTTGCTAGCATACTGATCAAATCCAGGAGACCAGAGGCAAATTCAGATGAAGGTTTCCCTGAATTTAAGGATACTCAGTTGGCCTAATTTTTTCATTCTCTGTTAAGTAAGACTTCATTTATTTCAGTCTCTTAGATCAAAACCTTTCTTCTCTATGTGCTACAAACACCCCTTGCTTTATTTATAACACTACATTAATAGCAAACACCCAAAGCTGTTGAAACACATCTGCAGAAATATGCAAATTATTGCCCAGTGCAACATGTGACATTTTCAACCAAACCCGATATTTTATTTCCTCAGCAGAGAATTGGAACAATTCTGGCCACATGCAAAGAAAATCAAAAGAGTCAGAAAAATGAAGTGCCATTTTACCCCAAAGGGCAGGGAGCAGCATGTGGGACAATTGGTGGTACAGTCTCTTTCACACTCACTCACTGCTCAGCTCTCAGGCAATATGCTTGTAGCCTGTTTGGTCTCTGTGGTATAATGTCACACAAATAATCAACATTTATTGAAGTGGAAATGAGATCTAAAATGCCTTAATTCCAAAAGCCAGTGTCCTACTGCTGGAGAGGGACTTTTGACAAG
>VXAX01005446.1:111482-124552 GCA_013399835.1 Leptocoma aspasia | reverse complement strand
CTTTACAAGAGCAATTCCCAGCCATTGGGGGATTACTGGATGCAGTTGTTCCCTGCAGCAAGACATTTCCCTATGTTTTATTTTATTTCTCTTTTAGGTCACTCTGCTAACTGAAGAAGGACACTGAGGACATTGTCTCCATTCCCAAAAAAAAAAAAAAAAAACTCAACAGAAAAGACTTTTCAGAGTGTTTCTTCCATGCTTGAATAAGGTGAGTATTTGAAAAAGTAAATTGTGGAATATCCTGAGTGGGAGAAATGGAATCCAAGCCCTGTCCCTGCCCAGCCCCCCAACAACCCCACCCTGTCCATCCCTGGCAGCTCCTGGAGCTCTGGCAGCCTCGGGGCCGTGCCCATTCCCTGGGGAGCCTGGGCAGTGCCAGCACCTCTGGGGGAAGAACCTTGCCCTAAAATCCAAACTAAATCCCTCCTGGGCCAGCCCCAGCCAAGATCCTGTCCCTGTCCCAGGGAGCAGAGGTGGGAGCTGTCCCTCTGAGCAGCTGCAGACTTAAAACTGAATCCCATTTCCCAGAAAAAAAAGGGTTCCTGGGCTCCAGAGGGGGTGTGGACTCCAGCCCCACCCCAAGGGCACTGCAGATTTGTCCCTGAGAGGTTTGGTGGGAGAAAATGCCTGGGAGGTCCCTCAGAGGGTGAGGGTGGAAGGGGCAGGTCAGGAGGAGCTCCCAGGTGTTCCTGTTCTCATTCTTTCCTCAATGACTTCACTCCCACAGGCGACACTGGTGGCAGCTCCAGATTTGCCTGAAAACTCTATGAACCCAGGAGCTCTTCCCACCAGCCCTGTTCCACAGAATTCCTGCTTCAGGATCAGTGCAGGTACCCCTGTCCTGCGGGAGACACTTCAGAGAATCCCAGAATGGTTTGGGTTGGAAGGGACCTCAAAACCCACCCAGTGCCAGCCCTGCCATGGCAGGGACACCTCCCACTGTCCCAGGCTGCTCCCAGCCCCAGTGTCCAGCCTGGCCCTGGGCACTGCCAGGGATCCAGGGGCAGCCACAGCTGCTCTGCCAACAAAATCACTCAGATTAAAACCCAGGAAAGCTCTAAACCACAAAGACGTGTACCAGAACTGGTAAAATCAAGCCAGGGGACCAGTCTAGTCTGTCCCTGGAACTGGACACTGCTCTCAGCAGTGGGTGAACCAAGCACAGGAAATGGCTGCACAAGTTTCCACAGAACCCACTGTCCCCTTTTCCAGAAACATCTCCCAGGGTCAGCTTTGCAGAAAATAAAGGAAAGATGGTGATAAAATGGTCCCAGCCGCCATGAATATTTGCTTCTAAANCCCTGCCCTCTGGCAGTTTGAAGCCAGTTCCCCTTTTCTTGGCACCCCAGTTCCTGATGCAGAATTCCTCTCTGGCTTCCTTGGAACCCCTTCAGCCCCTGAAATGTGCTCTGAGGTCTCCCCACATCCTCCACTTCTCCAAGGCTGCCAGAGCTCCAGGAGCCTTTGGCCAGCGCTGCCAGGGATGCCCAGGGTGGGATTGTTGGGGGTCTGGGCAGGGCCAGGGCTGGGACTGGGTCATCCCCGTGAGTCCCTTCCCACTCAGGCCATTCCCACATTCCATTCATGAATTAATTTCCTGGTTTACTTGCTCCTTAGGGCAAAAGTTGAGTTTTTTCGTTCATTTTTTTCCTTGCTCTCTGCCTTGATAACGTGCCTGAAGATGAGAGCAGAGGAGCATCCCTTCAGCTCCTTGGGGCTGCCACACAACTCCAACTCTTCCTCACCCCCTCCCACAGCTTTTCATTAAAAAAATAAAAAACAACACCAAAAACAAAACCAAAAAAACCATGAAAAGCCAAAGGAAAAATCAGCCCAGAACAGCAAAATCCTCCCTTTTGACTCAGTCTGACTCCTCCTTCCAGAGGGACTTTTCCCAGGATGGTGCACATTGCTCTGTCCCCTCACACCACCCTGCTCCGCCCTGTCAGCTCCTGGGGCTGTCCCAGGGTTGTCACCCCGGGGCTTGGACGTGGTGACCTCATGGAGACGTCAGCCCAGCCCTTCATCTTCCAATTTGGGACCCGATATAAGGCCAGGCTCCAGTGGCTCCCAGGGCAGGAGGGCTGGAAGGGAGGGAAGGGCAGGAAAAGTCTTCAGGGAAGGAGCTCAGAGAGTTCAGGAAGGCTCACATTCACTTGTAGGGTCACTCCTTATCACTTTAAATTTGAATATTTTTTTCTCTTTTTTTTTTTTTTTTCATTTTTTCCTATTTTTTTCCACTTTTCTCCACGGAGAATTTCTCAGCCCTCATCTTTCCCTCTCTCTCCCTCTCAGCTGTTGAGATGAAGGATCCACGTGATGAATCCAAACTCATCGGTCTTCCCCTCATAATTACAATTATTAATTATCTAATTTTATATTGATATCGAATTTCCATGGGCTGGATCCCCTCTGTTCAAGCCCAGATCAAAGAGCTGTTCCTTGCCCAATATTTAATGGCAACACAAAGCATAATGACCATTCTAGACTTAAAACTGGTTCTAAGTTTAAGTCTAGGCTGCTCAGAAAAGTGTTTTTTCAGAGGTGAATTAGGAGGGATTAAAAAATATCAATTATTTGGTGCTGCAGCCTCAGATGATTCAATAGCAAAGAGCAAATCACCACTAATTTTGGCATCGGGATCTCTAAACTTAGGATGAAATGCTGGAAAAATAAAAATCATTGTAATCAAAATCGTAAAAGGAAAAAGAAGAAGGTCTTTGGAGATTGAACTTGGGTGGAAATGACACAAAAAAGAGTAAAAGATAAAAGAAAGAAATTCAAAATGGGCAAGTTTGAGGAAAAAGCTCCTTCAAATTTGGGTGGTCAAGGCCAAGTGAGGAGAAATCCACAGGAGTTTTCCATAAAATGCAGAATTTCCATCAGAACTTTTCTATCAGCAGTGGTTCCCTAAAGAGCCAATAAATTGCTGCAAACACACCAGTAGGAATTGGTGATCCCAAAGGAAAAGGAATTCCTGATCTGCAAACATGATCCATCCAAAGAATCCCTGAGGAAAACAGCAAATTCCAGTCAGGGCCCCTGTCTAACACCAAGGGACCGGAAATCACTGGATGGCTTTTGTCCCTTCATTCACTCAATTTGGTTAATAATGATGAACTCTCAGAGAATAATCCCATTTCTGTATAAAATAAAATGGGATTTAGGGTAATGCCCAGAATGAAGGCAGGGCTGCTGAGGCGGGGAATGGCTCTGGATGTCAGAGGATGAACAATAATCTCTTTACAAGAGCAATTCCCAGCCCTGGATCACCCTGAGGTGCCTGCTCCCGGATTTTCCCAAGTTCTGCTCTCGGACCCAAGGGCAGGAGCAGCTGCCTGGCTGCTCCCAGCCCCAGACAGAGCCCACATTTTTGTCACGAGTCCAGAGCCTGTCCAAGAAACTCAGGGAGGAGAAATGAGAACCTGCTGCTCTCCCAAAATGGAGCTGTTGGCTTTGGAATGGGAAGCTGAGTCACCTCTCCTGCTCCTTTGGGCTCTCCAGCTGCTTCATTTTTTTTTTTTTTCTATTTCCTTCCCTACCTTCTTTTCCAGGTTCTCAAACATCAAATTTCAGCTTTCCACGGTGCCACCACCAGTTCCACCATGCCCAGGACTCCTCATTTTTGGAAGGGAGAGCAATATCCTCGTGCCCATGGGACACGTGGAAATATTCATGGAAAAAATCATTTTTAAGCATCCCAAAACCGCTCTCACCTCCCCTCCCTCCTTCCCAACCACTCCTGCTGTTCTAATTAAGAGGTGATTAGAGGTTCCTTTGTGTTCCAAGGGATTTTGTCCAGTGGATCCATGATATTCCCACTCCATCAGGAATTAGGGAAGGGTTGGAAGGCTGAAGTTCTTGGCCTTGATGTTGGATGTGACTCATGAGCTGGGGGTGGGCAGGTGACATCACCAGCAAAGGGAAATGAGGATTTCAAGGGTTCAAGGATTTCAACTGAGAGGAATAAAATATCCAGACACAGAGGATTAGCAGGAAAATTTGCCTCTGTCAGGAGCAGGGTAGCCCAGATAGAATAAATTACATCCTTTTGCATCCTTCAGCCACCGGTTTCTTGTCAGGCTGGAAAAAAAAAAAGAAAAAAAGGGAAAAGAAAAAGAACCCAGCTGGCTTTGACAGAAATGCAGCCATTACCTCAGTGAGCTTCACAGGAGGGCTTTGAAAGCAGCCAAATTTTCTGGGTTCTGTCCCAGATTCCCAGATTTGGATTTCTTTTCCATAAAGACAGGGAGAGATGTGGGGTTAGACAAAACAAAAGTGGTTTTAGTAGCTGAGCACGAGCAGCAGGAGCGGGGCTGAGCTCCCCCAGGGACTGAGCTTCTCCTCTTCTGCCTCGTCATGGCCAGAAATGGCAGCTCTGGTTTGTATCCACATCCCAGGCTGGGAGGCTCTGGGTGGGAATTCCAGCACTCCCACCCCCCTGACCCTGAGGGATCCTTGAAGCCACATCCCTGGAAGGGTTTAGGGCCAGGCTCTGAGCAGCCTGGGCTAGTGGAAGGTGTCCCGTGGGACGGGGTGGAATGGGATGAGCTTTTGGGAAAATCCATCCCAACCCCAAGCATTCCATGATTCCATGAACTCCGAGCCCATGGACACGAGGATCCAGCAGGGACCATTCCTGGGGGTAACAGAAGGTGTTGAGATCTTCCCCAGGAGCAGCAGGGGGTGGAAAATCGTGGGAACAATGACAGCAGGTGAGTGTAAAGGAATTTTTCATCATGGCAGCAAAAAGTCTTTGGGAAAACCTCACATTCCCCCTTCAGGAATGGCCTTAAGGCAAAGGAGGGCAGGGTTAGATGGGATATTGGGAAGGAATTCCTTACTGGGAGGGTGGGGAGGCCTATACTAAATAAAGAACCTTTAAATACTCTAACTCTCTTCACTAATGAATCAGAAAAACCACAAAAATCAATAGGGAGGCCCTGGCACAGGGGGCCCAGAGCAGCTGTGGACTCCTCATCCTTGGAAGTCTCCAAGGCCAGGCTGGACATTGGGGATCTGAGAAACCTGGAAGGTTTCTAAACCTAAAGGCCCTAAAATGTGGTGGGACACAAACCAGGTGACTTCCCAAGTGTTGTGCCCGGCTCCTCGGAGCTGTTTGACAGGAATGGTCTGAACTCTGCTTTTATTGCTGGTTTTGCGCTCACAAGCCCTGCCCAGACACGCGGGGCAGATCCAGGCACACAAAACTCCACCCAGACCTTGCTCAGGGTGAGCTGCCCCTGCCATTTGTCCCCTGGATCCCTCCCTGGGCGTTCTTTGCAGGTGTCACAGCCCCAGCAGCGAGTCAAGGTGACAAACAGCTCCTCAAAGTGACAAAAATCAATTTTGCTGATGCTTCCCTGCCCAAAACTCAGCCCGGTTCCCCGCCTTAAGGAGAAAACAGGGAATGAGCAGCCAGGAAGGTTTGGGGTGTCCCCAAGCCCAGGTTCAGCAGGTGACCATGGGCTCACTGACTTTGGCTCCTCTCTGAATTTTTGCTGAGCTCCAGCCTAAAAATGCCTCCCATGAAAGGCCCTTTCACCTTTCTTGTCAGATTTTCTCTCTCCGCAGCGCAGCCACAGCTGGTGGCAGCCAAAGGAGATCGCTGCAGCTCCTCCCAGCTGAGGTTTGGGGGAAAAAAACAAATGCACAAAACCCCAAAACCTCCAAAAAACCCCCACAAACACCGGGCAGAGCAAGGGTTGAACAGTGCTGTTCTCACGGAGGGGGGGAGGAGAGAAAACCACTTTTATTGCAGCAGTTTTGCAGCTACTGCCAGGATTTGGAGAAGAAAGCTCTAAAACTTGTTGAAATCTCCTGGATTTTTATGGCTGGCACCTGGATTTTTAAGATATCACCTGCCCGGGTGGAGGTTGGCTTAAAGAGAGCGGATCCTGCTCCTCTGGGCTCCCAAGGAAAGGTGATCCTGCAGAATATTGGATTTTTTTCCTCCTGTGTTTTGTATTAAATTTATCTCCAAGCTTTGGGCCCTGGCCTAACCCATCCTGGGTGCTCTCGGACCTTCATTTAATGTTCCCATTTCTGTTTTTCGGCAGATTAGGAATTGGATATTAGGGAGGAATTCCTTCCTGCGAGGGTGCTGAGGTCCTGGCACAGAAACATTGTGGCTGCCTCATCCCTGGAAGTGTCCAGAGCAGCTTGGACAGGGTTTGGAGCAACCTGGGACAGTGGAAGATGCTCCTGGGGGACTGGATGAGTTTTAGGGTCCAAAACCATTCTATGACACCACCCTGATACGTGGGTTGTTTTATTTTTAATTAGCCATTTTGCTTTTTGCTATCAAACCAAATATCTGCAATGAGAGTTTGGAAGTGACCCCTTTGCCCTCCTCTGCACCTCGGTTGCCCCCCAGGCTGGTTTTGGGGTTGCTGGGGGCTCCTGCAGCCTCCCCTACCTGCTCACCTCTGACAAGAACCGAAAGCAGAGGCTGTTTCCTGACCCCAGCACTACTGAGCCCGGAGAAAAGAAACTCTCAGATGTTTCTGGGCAGCAGCTGCACCCCAAAAATAGTCCCTGGCCAACAGCCTCGGGGCCCTGTGAGCACAGGAAGGTTCTGCTCTCACAAAGATCGTTCTCATTTATTGGAAGTGAGCGCTGAGTCCTTTTTCCATGATCACTTATGAGTGGGAACTGAAACCTCTGGGTGCACAGAGCTGTGTTTGACACCAAAGCTGTCTGCTGGTGATTCAGCCACTGTGCTGGTGGGTTCTGATCCTCAAAGGGCATTTTTTCCCCTGGCTGGATGAGAATTCGTCGTTGTGTTTGGGAATTGGATTTGAAATGTCATTGGGGGTGCTCACCTGGAGAGGAGAAGCTCCAGGGAGAGCTCAGAGCCCCTGCCAGGGCCTAAAGGGGCTCCAGGAGAGCTGGAGAGGGACTGGGGACAAGGCATGGAGGGACAGGACCCAGGGAATGGCTTCAAAGTAAGATTTGATGGGATCTTGGGAATTAGGAATTGTTCCCTGGCAGGCTGGGCAGGGGCTGGGATGGAATTCCCAGAGCAGCTGTGGCTGCCCCTGGATCCCTGGCAGTGCCCAAGGCCAGGCTGGTCCAGCCTGGAACAGTGGGAGGTGTCCCTGCCCATGGCAGGTTGGAATGGGCTGAGCTTTAAATCCCTTCCATGATTCCATGTGTTGATCCAATCTAATTAAAGCCATGTTCCCAGACCTGTCCTAAACTCTGCATAATTAACACTGAGCTTAATCACACCCAGCTTTGGGAGGACCTGGGTCTGTCCCCCCCAGGCGTGCCAAGCTTTAGGATCCTGCCCAGAAAAAAGGGACAAAACATCAGCTGGGAATTAGGACAGAGCAGCCAGAGCCACCAGGAATTTCCCTGGATGTGCTTTGAGGTGACTGCACTTCCAACCCTCTGCTTCCCAGATTATTTCCCAGGCACTGGGACAAGCCCTTAGGACAAAGACAACAACAACAACAACACTGTGTAAATCCCGGGAATTCCGAGGCTTTGTGAGGGATTCTGGTGTCCCAGCAGGAGGCTGCTCACTCCTGTCACTGTTTATCCCAACCCAGCATAGCTCAGGTGTCATTTCCAGCACCTCAGGTGTCCCTGTGCCACATTTCCAGCACCATCCTGGCTATTCCCAGCTGCTCCAGGGAAATATTTAGCCCCACACACTCCTGGGAGGAATATCCAGGCACTAAAATGTCACTGCTGTCCTTGCAGAAGGCCGAGTAGGCCTCACTGCTCCACACCCCCACTGCCCCTTTGAGCAGGGAATTTTTCTTTAGGGTTTCACTCCCCTGTCACAGCTTTTAGGGCATTGGAGGGCACAGTGAGTGTTAATTTTCCACCCCCAGATGGTGGGAATTGTTCTCTTTCAGCCTCCCACTTGGAGTGTGGTTCCTTGCCAAGGAAAACCCAGGTGCTGCCGGGTTCTTGTCCAGGATCCAGGCAGGAGCCTTCCCTCTGAGTCAGGAGAAACCCAATCCCCCCAGCACGCCTGGAATCGAGGCCCAGTTGCAAATTGCTCAGACAAGACAGAAAATTTGAGGTCCTGACCACATCTGGTTGTTAAAGATCCCCCAGAGCTCCTTGCAGAGGTAGGAGCAGGAACCCACAGAATTTTCCAGGATTTGCTCCTCCTCCACTCCTGGTCGTTGATGTCATGGTGTCCTGTCTGCAGCAATTTGGGATGGGTCTGCTTAGGAGTGGAGAAATATCCTTTTAAGGGGATTGTTCATCACTCCCTAACTTCCTGTCCCAGGCAAAGCTGGGCCTTTCCTTCCATTGCTCAGGCACTGGGAACAGGAGTTGAGTCTAGGAAGTCTCAGCCTGAAGTGATCTCTGGAGCAGCAGCCACAGAATTCCAGAATCCCAGAATTACTGAAGCTGGAAGAGCCCCTCAGGACCATCCAGTGCCACCCCAGCCCCAGCAGCATCACCCCAAACCCTGTCCCCAAGGGCCACATCCAGACTCCTCCTGAGCACTCCCACAGACAGTGACTCCAAACCTCCCTGGGCAGCTCATCCCAAGGCCTGACCACTCTGCCAGGGAAATTTCCTTTCCCAATCTCCAACCTGAGCCTGCCCTGGTGCCATTTGAGGCCATTTCCTCTCCTCCTGTCCCTGCCCCTCCTGGCAGGAGTTGTGCAGAGCAGTGAGGTCCCCCCTGAGCCTCCTTTTCTCCAGGCTGAGCCCCCCCAGTTCAGCTGCTCCTCCCAGGCTTTGTTTTCCAGCCCCTTCCCAGCTCCATTCCCTCCTCTGAACACATTCCAGCCCCTCAGTGCTGTCCCCACTGTCCCAGCCACCCCACTGTCCTTCAGCCAAGCACTTCTTGACCTTCAGCTCCAAAACCTGACCCCAAAAGGTGCCAGGCTTCATCTCTGGCTGGCTCTCTCCACAGCCCATGGAGCAATCCCATGCTTTTTGAGGCAGGATCCACATGGATATGATCACAAACCCCTGCTTGCCAAGAGAGCGAGTGCTGCTCTCCTCAGCAAAGGGAGAGGAGCTGGAGGAGATCTCTGTGGGATCAGCTGAAAGGACACAAAATCCCAACAGTGACCTAGGGAAAACCTCATCCCATTTTCCCACTTTAGTCCCTCCTGACCCCACTCCAGAGTGTCACCGTGGTGCCATTTGCTCTTGGCTCTGTCACTGGCCTAAAACCTCAAATATAAACGGGGCTTTTTTTTTGGTTTCCTCTCCAGAACAAAAATGAAAAAAATTTTTTAAAAAGACAAAAAGAGGCCTTTGCACAGATATTCCCTGCATCTGGCTACCTCCCCACCAGTTCCAGGAAATTGGTTGGCTGCCACTTCACACAGCTGGGAACACTTTGGAGCAGCAGTAGCCGTGGTGCTGATCCTGGTTGGGATGAGAAAGGTGAGGGATGGGATGGATGGAATAACAACTGTCTGGTGTTCCCTCAGGAGATTGGGAATGAGCCTTCCCCTTTCCCGAGCACTGCAGACTGGCTGGGGAGGGATATTTCTGCTTCCCAACCCTTTGGAGCGTCAGAGAAATTGCAAGGCGTGGATAAAAGGTGTCCTAGGATCACCCCATGAACACCACTCAGAACTGGGGGTGTCTGGGATCCAAAGAAAATCGGGATGAGGTGTTGGAGTCACTCCCAGAGAGTTCCAAATGGAAACTTGGGATGAAGGCTGGGAGGGAAGGGAGTTCCAGCCTTGATTGGGTATCCAAGAAAAAAAAAAAAAAAAAAAAAAAGAGAGAGATTGGAAGGGATATAAACCCCATTTTTTTAATATGGATTGAGATCTCTGTAGGATTCTTGGAATGACAGGAATTGTTCTTGTGGGGAAATTCAGCTCTCAGAGGTGGATTCATCCCAGCAGAATCCAGAATCTCTGGGAATGACTGGTATTCCCTCAGCAGCATTGGGAATGAGCCCTGTGTGCTTTCCCATTTCCCAAGCACTGGCTGGGGATGGAAAATTCTGCTTTCCAACCCTTTGGAGCATCAGAGAAATTCCAAAGCATGGATAAAAGGTGTCCTAGGATCACCCCATGAACACCACTCAGAACTGGGGGTGTCTGGGATCCAAAGAAAATCGGGATGAGGTGTTGGAGTCACTCCCAGAGAGTTCCAAATGGAAACTTGGGATGAAGGCTGGGAGGGAAGGGAGTTCCAGCCTTGGTTGGTTATCCAAGAAAAAAAAAGGTGGGAATGGATATAAATCCCATTTTTTGATACGGATTGAGATCTCTCTAGAGTTCTTGGAATGACAGGAATTGTTCTTGTGGGGAAATTCAGCTCTCAGAGGTGGATTCATCCCAGCAGAATCCAGAATCTCTGGGAATGACTGGTATTCCCTCAGCAGCATTGGGAATGAGCCCTGTGTGCTTTCCCATTTCCCAAGCACTGGCTGGGGATGGAAAATTCTGCTTTCCAACCCTTTGGAGCATCAGAGAAATTCCAAAGCATGGATAAAAGGTGTCCTAGGATCACCCCATGAACACCACTCAGAACTGGGGGTGTCTGGGATCCAAAGAAAATCGGGATGAGGTGTTGGAGTCACTCCCAGAGAGTTCCAAATGGAAACTTGGGATGAAGGCTGGGAGGGAAGGGAGTTCCAGCCTTGGTTGGTTATCCAAGAAAAAAAAAGGTGGGAATGGATATAAATCCCATTTTTTGATACGGATTGAGATCTCTCTAGAGTTCTTGGAATGACAGGAATTGTTCTTGGGGGGAAATTTAGCTTCCAGATTAATCCCAGCAGAATCCAGAACCCTTGGGAATGATTTGGGGCAGATTTCCTTAAAAGTGATTCTTGGCTTGATTTTGTCAATGCTGATGATATTTGGGAAAATCTGATTGAAGAAAATTGCCTGCAGTGAAATAATTAGGAATTAATTCAGTTCTCTTAATAAGATTTTTGATTTAAAAAGGGAATATTTTGACAAAATAAGGAAATGAAGGATTGAAGCCATCTGGAGTGAGCAGTTCAAAGTCCAATTTTCTCAAGTCATGGATGCAAGGAAGGGATGGTCCTTTTAGAACAAATAAAGAAAATTAGCAATAATTAGGGAGCAGACATGGAATAAAATGGGAAGCTCCAGCTGGAGTTCAGAGGCACAAAATGCAAAGTAGCAAAAATCCAAAGTAACAAAAATCTGGTTTAGATCTGGCAAAGGAAATAAAAAGCAGCAAAAACAGTTTTCAGTTATAGAAATGAAAAGAGAACAAAGAAAGAAGAAGTGAGGACACTTTGAGGGCAACCTAGAGATCAGAACTAAGCAGTGCCTCAAAACTCAGGGAGAGCTCTCCCTCATTTTCCAGAGAGGATGCAAAAGGTGGTGGTAAAAACAGGAGGAATAATGGGAGTGGAATGAAGGTGAACTGGGAATGATCACCCTGAGGTGGAAGCAGAGCTCCCAGAGCTCCCTGCCTCAAACTGGGTTAACTGGGCACCCTCCATGTTCACCTCTGGAAGGATTTTAATGGGAATAGGGATCTTAGTGCTCTCCTAGATCACCTGGAGAGGCAAAATCCACAGGGAAAAAGAACTTTAGCAAAGGATAATACTGATATCTGGAGAAATGGGATTACGTGGCTACTGGGAGATTTAGGTTGGAAACCACGGGAAATTTCCAGCCCTCTGAGGCCTGAGGCTGCGGCACAGATTCCCAGGAGGAGAAAGTTTCTCAGGGAAGGTGACCAAGGGGTGGGAAGTTTAATTTAAGGAAGCTCAGGGGGGACATTCTGGCTGTGCACAACAAAAGGAGGGGACAGCTGGGGTGGGGGTCAGAAAAAGGGACAGGAGGAGAGGGAACGGCCTCAGGCTGTGCCAGGAGAGGCTCAGGGTGGGCACCAGCAGGAATTTCCCCATGGAAAGGGTGCTCAGGCCTTGGCAGGGGCTGCCCAGGGGGGTTTGGTGTCCCCATCCCTGGAGGTGTCACCTGGAGGTGGCACTCAGTGCTCTGGGCTGGGGACAAGGTGGGCATGGGGCACAGCTGGGACTCCCTGGGCTGGGAGGGCTTTTCCAACCTCAATAATTCCAGAATTCTATTTCTGGGCTGGGTTTTACCCCCAGGTGTTGCCATCAGTGCTGCCCTGGGTGAGGAGCTGAGCAGAGGCAGGGCTGGAGACCCCACAGCTGCCTTGGACCTTCACCAGGAGGAACCTCCTTCCAAAATTTGGGGAACCCTGACTGCAGCTGGAATTTCTGCCTCCTTAATCCACTTTTAAGAGCCAAGGAAATTAGCATGAAAGCCTAATAATTGTGTCTGGGATCAAGAGAGACAGACAGGTATTGTTTAAATCCACATTTTAGCAGCGTTAGTAAGCAAACACAAGGGAAAACAAGTTCTCTGTTGCAAGGCTGGAGGATTTTGGCAGGATTTTGGCAGGAGGAATAAATCCTGAAAGCTCTGCTTGTAATTAATCTCTATCTGCAGCTCAGAGCTCTGTCCAGGAGAATTCCCATTGCTCCAGCTGAAGATGCTTCAAAGTCCGTCGCAAAGGACACACCAGTGAAAAGTTTTGCTGGTAAGGTCTTTAATTATGGCTTTGTTAAACATTTAATTTATAGATGAAAGAGCAGCTATTGTGAGCTGGGCTGTTAAAGTCATCTATGCTAAGCTGTTAAATAAGCTCCTAGCTTTTTTGTTAATTCCCAAATATGTCAAGGAAGTAATTTAATATTAGGACGTGGAGTTTTTGTTCCTGTCTCCCCCCTTAAATTGGAGTTAATTGGATGGGTGCTGCAGTGGAGCAGAGATGGTGCCAGGCATTTAAAATTCAGTATTTCAGGGCAAGATTTCAAATTTAAATTCAGACACATCACAAAGAGGCAGAGGCAACTTAAAAACAAGGATCATCCTTGGCCCTTTGGATCTGCTGCAGTTGATGGCAGCTTTTGAGATGGTTCTCAATAGAACCACACGGGTTTTTTGGGGAAATGCCCTGGGGAGAAGGATTTGGGAGTTCTCATGGACGAAAAGCTGGACAGGAGCCATCAGTGAGGGCTGGGAGCCCTGAGATCCATCAGCGTCCTGGGCTGCACCCAGGGAGGAGAGAGCAGCAGGAGAGGGATTGGGATTGGGATTGGGATTGGG
>VXAX01005446.1:96725-111255 GCA_013399835.1 Leptocoma aspasia | reverse complement strand
TGTGCATGTTTACAAAAAACAGTGTGAGAAACTCCATCACAAGAATGAAAACATCAGAAGGCTGAAAAGTGAGAGTGACATGTCCCTGCCATGGCGGGGGTGGGATGGGATGATCCCTAAAATCCCTTCCAACCCAACCATTCCATGATTCCATGATTCACCATGGGTATGGAGCCTCGTCCTGCCAACCAGGACCCAAGAGCAGCAGGACAACGTCTCACATGTGGAGACCTCCAAGTTCCCAAAGGGGCTGTGCCCATGGCCAGGCTTGGGCATTAATTCATTTCACTTCACCCAGGATTATAAATTATGCTCATCAGGCAAGAAAGGAGAGACTCCAATTAAGTCTCTATCTCGTTAAGCAAAGCCAGAGCAAAGAGTCCAAAAATTACCCATGGACAATCTGCCCCAACCACAGTTTGTAAACAGCTGACAAATGCAAGTTCATTAATTCAGAACTTGCTCCCAAACTCTTTTGGAGCACAAAACGAAGCCACACTCACAGAATAAATTATTCACTGCAAATGATTCACCAGCTTTAAAAATTACCTAATCCCTGAGCTCTTTTTCCAAACAGTGAACGGATTTCTCTGGATTGATTTTAGTCCTGGAATCTTAATTATTTTCCTTTTTTTTTTTAATCCCTTAATTGGTTTCTATTCCATTTTTCTTGCCTGTTACCTTGTCCTGGTGAGATTTATTTTCCCTCCTGATTTATTCCCAGCCAGTGAAGTCGGTGTTAATTGGCATTTTGTGTTTGCTGAAGTGACTTTCTGGCTCCTGGGTGCCACACTCCCATCGCTGGTTCACCTCAACCCTCCTCATTTGCATTCTCAACCCTCATGGTCTGGGCAGAAATTCTTTGTCACCAAGTGTGACCTTTCAGCCACTTGTCACCACAAACTCACCCCCCTGGAGCAAGGTTTCCCCCTCAAATGCCACAAAACCGCCCTTTGGTCATTTCCCATTCGCTCAGGGTGGAAAGAATTATCCTTTGGGATGGATTTGGTGGTTTTGAGGTGCTGGCAGTGGCTGTGAAGTGCTGGAGGGTCCCTGCTTGGTGTCCACAGGTGATTTGTCCCTGATTTCTCAGCACCCATGGAGCCTTTCCCATCATGGATCCTGCAGGCAAGTGGGGAGGGGGACAGAGGCTGCAGGGACAGGAGGTGGCTTCTGTCCCCTCTCTGCACTTCCTGCAAATTGTGGGAGCAGGAAAAGTGAGGAACGCCCCCCAGAATAATTGTCATTAACAGCCCTGCTTTCCACAGAATCCCAGAATCTTCCGAGCTGGAAAAGACTCACCAGGATCATCAAAATCCAATGATGCAGGAGCACCACGTTAAAATCTGGGCATGGTCCAGAATCCTTGGAGTTCTAAGTGGCAATTTTGTAACTGTGCCCCCTCATGGAAAACTTGTGGTTGTGGATATCTCAAAAAGCTTTATTATTATTATTATTATTATTATTATTATTTAATTTTATTTTAAATGAAAAGATCTTCTTGTATTCAGTTTATAAATGGAGAGAGAAGCATCTGACAACCAAAATGTTGAAGTTGCACTGAGTTCCTCTCGAATTATCAATAATCTGTGGGCCTGGAACAGAAAAATTCTGTTGTTCTGCTATTTCTCCAACCAAGAAACACAAACTGCAGGCAGGAGAAGTGGGTGACGGTTTAGCTGTAACCACATCTTCTCTAAATTGGTGACACAAGCCAGGGGCCTAAAAATAAACATCTTTGTGGTTTGGCTTTCAGAGCCAGAGCTCAGTCGAGAGGTTTGGGGCATGCGAAGGACAAAAAATATCAACCTGTTCCTCCAAAAACAGGAGAAAAAACCTCATAGTTTGAGCTCTTTGAGCCCAAATTTCCATGAATGGGAAAAATTACCAGTGAAACACTCAGAAACTCATGGATTCACGGAATGGTTTGGGTTGGAAGGGATCTTAAAGATCATCTCATCCCACCCCTGCCATGGCAGGGACACCTGCCACTGTCCCAGGCTGCTCCCAGCCCCAGTGTCCAGCCTGGCCTTGGGCACTGCCAGGGATCCAGGGGCAGCCACAGCTGCTCTGGGAGAGCTCCTGGAAGCCAAAGCACCAAGCACAGGTTGAAGAGCACAGAAAAAATTCTTCCAGAAGAGCTGTGAGGACCAAAGGGACTTTTTGGTCCTTCCTCAGGTGGGCGCCGACCTCGTGCCACCACGAGTCGCTCCCTGAAGGGTTTTGCTCAGTCAGGCTTTGAGTCACCAGNNTGTGCATGTTTACAAAAAACAGTGTGAGAAACTCCATCACAAGAATGAAAACATCAGAAGGCTGAAAAGTGAGAGTGACATGTCCCTGCCATGGCGGGGGTGGGATGGGATGATCCCTAAAATCCCTTCCAACCCAACCATTCCATGATTCCATGATTCACCATGGGTATGGAGCCTCGTCCTGCCAACCAGGACCCAAGAGCAGCAGGACAACGTCTCACATGTGGAGACCTCCAAGTTCCCAAAGGGGCTGTGCCCATGGCCAGGCTTGGGCATTAATTCATTTCACTTCACCCAGGATTATAAATTATGCTCATCAGGCAAGAAAGGAGAGACTCCAATTAAGTCTCTATCTCGTTAAGCAAAGCCAGAGCAAAGAGTCCAAAAATTACCCATGGACAATCTGCCCCAACCACAGTTTGTAAACAGCTGACAAATGCAAGTTCATTAATTCAGAACTTGCTCCCAAACTCTTTTGGAGCACAAAACGAAGCCACACTCACAGAATAAATTATTCACTGCAAATGATTCACCAGCTTTAAAAATTACCTAATCCCTGAGCTCTTTTTCCAAACAGTGAACGGATTTCTCTGGATTGATTTTAGTCCTGGAATCTTAATTATTTTCCTTTTTTTTTTTAATCCCTTAATTGGTTTCTATTCCATTTTTCTTGCCTGTTACCTTGTCCTGGTGAGATTTATTTTCCCTCCTGATTTATTCCCAGCCAGTGAAGTCGGTGTTAATTGGCATTTTGTGTTTGCTGAAGTGACTTTCTGGCTCCTGGGTGCCACACTCCCATCGCTGGTTCACCTCAACCCTCCTCATTTGCATTCTCAACCCTCATGGTCTGGGCAGAAATTCTTTGTCACCAAGTGTGACCTTTCAGCCACTTGTCACCACAAACTCACCCCCCTGGAGCAAGGTTTCCCCCTCAAATGCCACAAAACCGCCCTTTGGTCATTTCCCATTCGCTCAGGGTGGAAAGAATTATCCTTTGGGATGGATTTGGTGGTTTTGAGGTGCTGGCAGTGGCTGTGAAGTGCTGGAGGGTCCCTGCTTGGTGTCCACAGGTGATTTGTCCCTGATTTCTCAGCACCCATGGAGCCTTTCCCATCATGGATCCTGCAGGCAAGTGGGGAGGGGGACAGAGGCTGCAGGGACAGGAGGTGGCTTCTGTCCCCTCTCTGCACTTCCTGCAAATTGTGGGAGCAGGAAAAGTGAGGAACGCCCCCCAGAATAATTGTCATTAACAGCCCTGCTTTCCACAGAATCCCAGAATCTTCCGAGCTGGAAAAGACTCACCAGGATCATCAAAATCCAATGATGCAGGAGCACCACGTTAAAATCTGGGCATGGTCCAGAATCCTTGGAGTTCTAAGTGGCAATTTTGTAACTGTGCCCCCTCATGGAAAACTTGTGGTTGTGGATATCTCAAANGGCAGCCACAGCTGCTCTGGGAGAGCTCCTGGAAGCCAAAGCACCAAGCACAGGTTGAAGAGCACAGAAAAAATTCTTCCAGAAGAGCTGTGAGGACCAAAGGGACTTTTTGGTCCTTCCTCAGGTGGGCGCCGACCTCGTGCCACCACGAGTCGCTCCCTGAAGGGTTTTGCTCAGTCAGGCTTTGAGTCACCAGGAATTTTTCCACCTGGCAGAGTGGTCAGGCCTTGGGATGAGCTGCCCAGGGAGGTTTGGAGTCACTGGAAGTGCTCAGGAGCAGTCTGGATGTGGCCTTTGGGGACAGGGTTTGGGGTGATGCTGGTGGGGCTGGAAGATCCTGAAGGGCTTTTCCCACCTTGATGATTCTGTGTTGTTTTCTTGTGTCAACAGCTGAAACCCAAATCATTTTCGGCCTGATTTAATGTGTTATTAAGCAGCAAGGCAGGTGTGGAAGAAAATTGGGGCTGTTCTCCCTCAGGAGCGGTGTGGAGTAGGGAATCAAACAGCACAAAACCCAACAGTAATTCCAATAATTCAATAATTCCAGTTATTCAATAATTCACTTCTCAGAGTCACACCCTGAGCTGTGTGGTGACACTGAACTCAGACAGGGGGATTCCTAAAAATGTAGGAAGTGGTTGAGAAAAATGTCAAAAAAAAAAAGGGGAATTCAACTTAGAATCAGCAGGAGGAATGAGATCAGCCCTGCATAACCCAGAAGAGGAGCTACAGAAGCTGTGGGGAGGAATTGGAACAGAAGAAATGGACAAAAAAATGGAACAACACAATGGGATTAAATGGCAGAGGTAAGAGGTTTTTAAAGGTTATTAAAACTTTGCCAGAATGCACCAGGAAATGGGAATTTGTATCCAGTGCAGCTGGAAGAAACAGCAGAAACAAACACGGGTACGTTCAGAAGGAGGAAATGAGAGGAATGAGCTGAGGGGGTGAAGAGAGCAAGCAAATCAAAGTTTTAAATAATAAATCCAACATAAAAAATGTCTTTTTGTGTGCTGAAAAGGTGAATCCCAAGAATAAATGCTGGCTCTGGCTGTTTTGGGGGGTGTCAATGTCTCAGCTCAGGATAATAAAGACACCAAAGGGAAGGTTTTTTATTCACCAGTGAATTCAGGGTGAAATATCTGCCTCAAACACCAAAGATGATGCTTTGCCTGAGTTTTTCCATGAAGCAAAGAGTGGCCCAAGGAAACTGAGGTGTTTCAGAAGTGGGTGAGCTGTTTTTCCACCTCCCGCCGTGAAGTTACACCTAAACCCAAGAATTAATCAGCAAACCCCGAAAATCAAAAAAAAAAAAAAAAAGAACAAATTATTTCCATTCCTGGAATTATCAGGGTGAAAAGGGGGTCTCGCCTTGAAAAATCATTGAGCTCTTACCCTGCTAAAAGGGGATTAATTTTTAAAAAATGTGTGAATTGGGAGGGGAACTTCATCCACTCCATATCCATCCCAGCACTCCAACTGCCAGGGGTGGGAAGGAAGTTCCCATCCCTGCAGATAATGCCAGAAATGACCACGACAGGATCTGGAGAACTTCCTATGAATTTCTGGCTGTTGTAAGATACAGGGCAGTGCCAACAGACCCTGCTGCTCTAATCCAATGTTTAAAATGCCTGTGGGGCTCCTCTCCCAAATAAAAAAGTGAGATCACCAGTGTTTCTGCAATGCTGCTGCTTCTCTCGCCCCAAAAAGCACAAATTTTGGGCAAATTGCAAAGTACTCTGGGGTCTGACTGAGACATCTCCAGTGTTTGCTGAAAAACTCCCACCTGCAGCTGCTGGAGGTGTTAGAGTTGTTTCATGCCCATTATTTTGTTGTATTGGATAATTTGCTGAATTTTCTCTTAGGTGCTTGATGAAAGTAAAACCTGCCACGGTAAAAAATCGCTGGATTTGTTTAAATTCCATTTTTATCCATCACAGATATCCTGTTTGCTGACCCTTAACATGACCCAGTCCAGAAAGCCAAACACATCCTGGGCTGCCCTGAGGGAGGTGATTCCCCCCTCTCCTCTGCTCTCCACCTGCAGAGCTCTGGGAACTCCAGCATAAGATGGACCTGGAGCTGCTGGAGTCATTCCAGAGGCCATGGAGATGATCAGAGAGAGGGAGCAGCTCTGCTGGGAAAACAGCCTGCAGAAGAGAAGGCTCTGGGGAGACCTTGGAGCACCTTGGAGTGCCTGGAAGGAGCCCACAAGAAAGATGGAGACATTTTACAAAGGCTTGGAGTGACAGGACAAGGAATAATGGCTTTAAACTGAAAGAGGAAAGGTTTAGACTTGATATTAGGAAGGAATTCTTCCCTGGCACAGGGTGCCCAGAGCAGCTGTGGCTGCCCCTGGATCCCTGGCAGTGCCCAAGGCCAGGCTGGACACTGGGGCTGGGAGCAGCCTGGGACAGTGGGAGGTGTCCCTGCCATGGCAGGGGTGGGAATAAATGATCTTTAAGGTTTCTTCCAACTATCACTGAGCTCTCTGTGGGCATTAATTCACCTTTCACAGTGGCCAGGCTACATCAGTCTGCTCCCCACTGAGAACTGTGGCAATAGACCCCCCAAAAACCCCCTAGACAGAGACAGCATCCCAAATTCCATCCAAGAGATGGAATTGGAGGCCCAAATCCCATCGACCTGAACTTCAACTCCCTGTGGCTCCTTTTAAAATCTGAATTTAACTTCCAGCCAGGCAATACCGGCTAAACTCTGTGGGGTTTCTTTCAACACTCAGGACTAAGCAGTCTTGACACTGCAGGGGTGAAAAAAAATCAGGGGACACGGTGCTCTTCATTTTTCCAGACCCTGGGATGAAGCATCCTCAAATTCACAGCTGGCTGAGCTTCAGAGTCCTTGGTTTGGCCCTCGAGTGCCACTTAGTCCCGTTACCACGTGAAGAATTAAAGACGTTTTTGTATTTCCCCCCCGGGAATCTCGGATTCTCCCTGAGGTTTTCCCAGCTGATCCACTTAAAAGCGGACAGCAATTCCCGAGCTGCCGCTCTGCTGAAGGAAGAATATTTGAAATACTTCTGTGACTCTCTGCCGACCTGCTGCTCGCACTTCTTTTAAACGCTGCCTGAAAAGGAATTCCCGGCTGAGCTCCCGTTTTCCCACCTCAATTACCCCTCCAAGCGCATCCCTCCCCCGCAGGCACCTCCGCGCAGCCTGACACCAACCAGGACGCTCCGAACCGGCCTCTGCTTCCTCACCGAGCGATGTTTACCTAATTAAGAGCTCCTCGGCAGTCCCCAGCCAGTTAATTGTGTCATTAGCGGCAGTTTTGACATGAGGAACAACTCGTGGCTGGAGGATGCTGGAGGAGCATCTCCCGGGGGAGCCGCGGCGGGGCCGGCGCACGGAGCAATAATTGGTCCCCGGAGGCTGCTCAGCTGCCAGGGGGAATTGTTCGGCCTCGTGAATCAAATTCCGAGCTGCCACGGCTCCTCTGTTGCGTGCTAACCCGCGGCTCCCGGGAGGGATGGGATGGGTTGTCCCCTCTTGTCATTTGGTGGCTCGCGGCTGTGACATTTCCCTGTCGGGAATGAGGGAGTGAGCAGAGCCCTGGAGGCAGGAGGGACATCCCTGTCCTGGGGACAGCAGGGACAGTACACAGGGCAGTGTCACACTCGGCCTCACTCCAGTGCTGGCCCCACTTTTGGGTGTCTCAATAGAAGAAACACAAAAAGCTCTCCAAGAGTGTCCAAAGGAGGGACACGAGGTGGGGAAGGGTCTGGAGGGGCCACACGAGGAGAGGGCACCTGGAATGTCCGGCTGGAGCAGAGACTGAGGGCAGAGCTCACCATGAGGGACAGCTCCAATCTCTGCTCTGGGACAGGGACAGCACCCAGGGAACAGCTGGAGCTGGCCCAGGAGGGATTTAGGCTGGGTTTTAGGGCAAGGTTCTTCCCCCAGAGGTGCTGGCACTGCCCAGGCTCCCCAGGGAATGGGCACGGCCCCGAGGCTGCCAGAGCTCCAGGAGCTGCCAGGGATGGACAGGGTGGGGTTGTTGGGGGCTGGGCTGGGACAGGATTTGGATTTGGATAATCCTCGTGGGTCCAGGTGGTCCCAAAAATCCAACCTAAGCCTGCCCTCCTTCTGCTGGAGGCTGTTCCCCCTTCTCCTGTCACTGCACAAAGCTCCCTGCTCCCTGTGGCAGATTTGGGGACATGGAAGTGGGAAGGGATGGATGAAAACACGCCTGGTTTGGGATTCCCCCGTGGGTTTGGGTGATGCTGCTGCTGCTGGTGGTGCACGTGCTGGGTTGGTGGGGAGGAGAATTCCTCTGCTTGAGGGGTCAGACTGTGAATTTCCTGGAGATCTGACTGCCAGAAAGGATCCTCTCCTTGGAGGCACAACTCCAGCAGCTTTTCTGCTTAAACACTTTTCAGTCAGGCAGCTGTGGGTGCAAACCCCTGTTCTTACAGACAGAACGAGCCCAAGAGAGGGAAAGAGGGAGAAAACAGTGCAGGCTCTTCAAAGGAGAAAAACTAAAAACTGTTTCACCATCAAATTAGCAGAGAAAAAGTTTTAGATCATGTGCATAGGCTATGGATAAAAAAAAAATAGGAGAGCACAGCAGATTTTTAGACCTTGGAATCATGGAATATACTGAACTGCAAGGGATCCACAAGGATTATCCAAATCCAGCTCCTGTCCCAGCCCAGCCCCCAACAACCCCACCCTGTCCATCCCTGGCAGCTCCTGGAGCTCTGGCAGCCTCGGGGCCGTGCCCATTCCCTGGGGAGCCTGGGCAGTGCCAGCACCTCTGGGGGAAGAACCTTGCCCTAAAACCCAGCCTAAATCCCTCCTGGGCCAGCTCCAGCTGTTCCCTGGGTGCTGTCCCTGTCCCAGAGCAGAGATTGGAGCTGTCCCTCATGGTGAGCTCTGCCCTCAGTCTCTGCTCCAGCCGGACATTCCAGGTGCCCTCTCCTCGTGTGGCCCCTCCAGACCCTTCCCCACCTCGTGTCCCTCCTTTGGACACTCTTGGAGAGCTTTTTGTGTTTCTTCTATTGAGACACCCAAAAGTGTGCCCAGCACTGGAGTGAGGCCGAGTGTGACAATGCCCTGTGTCCTGTCCCTGCTGTCCCCAGGACAGGGATGTCCCTCCTGCCTCCAGGGCTCTGCTCACTCACATCCAGCTTGCCACCAGCCAGGACCCCCAGGCCCCTTTCCCCTCCACTGCTCTCCAGCCTCTCCTTTGGAACACCACATTTGAATTTCAATCCCTGCCAGAATGGTTACCTTTGCCAAAATAAATAAAGATTTTTCCATTTCTGTCTCCCTCCTGAGGCCCTGGAGCCTGAATTGGTCCTTTTGTGGTTTGAGATTTGGCCCAAAAGAAAAGATAAGAGCATTACATCTCCTACCCCAGGGAGGCACAAATGGGAGTATTTGAAAATTAAACCTTGATGTGTAGCCAAGGTTTTTCCAAGCCTCACCAGAGGAGAAGCACATCCCAAGCAAAGCTCTTCCCTGGGTGTGATTTATAGGCCTGTTAAACCACAATGTGTTTTAATGATTATTTAGGAACATCAGGGAAGGAAAAAAAATGAAGAAGGAAGAGTTTGGGCTTTTTAAAATCAATAGATCTATGAGAAGATAAATACAAGTTTAAAAGGGGGTGTTCATTTAGTGGCATTAATAGACTAATAGCCTGATAATCTCTCTCACTGTGCACCTTGTGGATCATCCTGTCTTCAAGACATTTCAAGGAAAATCATTTTTTGATGATTACTAAATTATATTTTAAAAACCCCAAACCCATCAGTTTTGCTTCTAAAGATATCCTGTATATTAATATAGAAAAAAATTTTATCTCTTCAGACATCAGCCAGAAGTCAGAAAAAAAATATAGCAATTATTTCCCCAAAAAACCCTGTAAACAGATGGGGTTTTTTGGGAAATAATAATAATATTAATAATAATATTAATAAAATAAATATTGCTAGTTAATATTAATTAATATTTTAATAGAATTTTATTAATAATTTTAATGGAATTTGATTAATACTAAATAATAATAACAAACAAATAATTCTTATATTCCAACCGCATGAACTGAAGTCGGATTGTTTCACTGGAGCTGAAACCAGAGAGGACAAATCAGGCAATTGATGTTCAGCCTTTGAATCTGGCCAAAAGAAGTGTAATTAGACATGAATTAAATATCTGGGGCTCTGCAGCAATGGCTCAGTGATGTTCCCCAACTCCAAGAGAATGGATTACTGCTGAAAATCCTTGTTCTGTTGAAACCGTGGGTTTGCAGATCTTGAAATCCCAAGGAAGAGAAGAACTGGGACGTGGGAGCAATGGGGAGAGCCTGCAGGATCCTGAAGGAACAAGGAAAACTTCCCAAGGGCTCCAAAGGGCTTTGCTTCAGGCAGGGATGGGCTGTGAGGCGCAATCGCTCTGGATCTCGGGGAGATCTTCCTTGCACAGCCCTGGAGTTGGGAAAAGGATGAAGAAGGATGACTATCACGTTTTTATCTTCTTCTTCTGCCTGTGTCAGGGTCAGGATTGAAGCACTTGAGATGGTATTTCATGTTTGGACTCAAATGTTTGTTATTTCTCATCCATATCACAGTCTCACAAACCCTGAGTTCTACAGCACTTCACTCTGACAAACTAAAAATGGAGCCCTGTCTCTCTCTCTCCAAGGCCTTTTAAGGATAAACTGTCCAATTCAGAAATGACACCTAAATTATTTTTACTTTTAACCCAATAACAACCACCCCTGCCCTGCAATGGGGACTTTTCTGTCCAATCACACAATTCCACCCAAACCCATGGAGAAGTAGGTGAAGAAAAAGAACTAGCACTGCCCTAAAACCTCCAGCTTGCTTTATATCCATGACTGTGTTCTAAAACCTGAAACTCTGAGTTTTGCACCCTGTGATATCACACACTTCTGTTCAAACTCCACACCCACAATCCCAGTGCTGTCATTCCATTTTGTTTAATTAAGAAATGATACTTAAATTATTTTTACTTTTAACTTAATGACCAACTATTGTGGCCCACAATGTGGACTTTTTTATTTAATTACACAATACTACCTAAACTTACGAAGAAGAAGGTGAAGAAGAAGGAGCAGCCTCCACCCTAAAACCTCCAGCTTGCTTTATATCCATTACTGTGTTCTAAAACCTGAAACTCTGAGTTTTGCACCCTGTGATATCACACACTTCTATTCAAACTCCACATTTATAATCTCAGTTCTATAATTTAATTTTGGAAGCCTTCTCCACGGCCTCAGGTTCCAACAGATGATTGCGGGAATTTTAGTGCCCATTTTTCCAAGTTTTTTGTTTGCAGGGTGGAACCAGCCCTGACTCTTGGCTTCTCAGGCAGTGGGGAATGAAATTCTTCACCTCCCCGTGCCAGAATTGCCAGGCAGGATTCAAATCCAGAGTTCCTGATCCTGAAATCTCCTTTCTCCTACTCAGGCTTTAGGAGAAAACCGCTGTGTGAGAGGGACACAAAGTGGTTTTGGGGTGGAAACAGGAGGGAGAGTTGGAGGATGGCAGGGAGAAGAGGGAGACAAATTAGAAAACCAAAAAAAAGCCCCCAGGGCCCAACCACCATTGCAATCCTGGCATATCCCTTCATCCAGGAGGTTTTTTCCCCACAAAAAAACTCCATCAAAGCTAGCACAATTCCTGCCACAAGATGATGTTTATACAAACAGCTGCCGCCATCTCTTAAAATCCAAGAGACACCTCTTCCATCTTCCCCTTTTAAACATTAAATTCATCTCTTCCTGCTCGTTGAGGATTTTATCATGACATCTTATTCTTAGAAATATTTAGCTTTCTTTTCTGGCACATGGAAAACACCCACAGGAACCCAAACGGAAGCTGACTAATTTTTTCCTGGGAAACAGCAAGATTACAGAGATCATGAAGTTTTTCATCTCATCTCTCATTTGTTATCACCTCACATCACGAATAGCAAAACCACCAACAGAACAAAAATTACTCATGGCCTTCCTTTAAGAAATGGGAATCACCTCTAACAACCAGCTGGAAAATCTCAGATAATGAGGGAGGTACAAGAAGAGATTTGGCTCCTCAGGCAGTGTGAATCAGCAAAACCCAAATCTTCCTGAGGAACAGGGACATCTCAGTGGCCCCCACTGGGTGCTGGGGTGACTTTGGAGCACCTTGCAGGGCCTGGAAGGAGCCCACAAGAAAGATGGAGACATTTTACAAAGGCTTGGAGTGACAGGACAAGGGATAATGGCTTTAAACTGAAAGCGGGAAGGTTTAGACTTGATATTAGGAAGGAATTCTTCCCTGGCACAGGGTGCCCAGAGCAGCTGTGGCTGCCCCTGGATCCCTGGCAGTGCCCAAGGCCAGGCTGGACACTGGGGCTGGGAGCAGCCTGGGACAGTGGAAGTGTCCCTGCCTTGGTGGAAATGAATGATCTTTAAATTCCAACCCCCAAACATTCTGTGATTCCAAGATTCTCTGTGTGTTCCATGTTTCTCCTCAGCAGGGCAGACACCTCACCTCAGGCAAGCCCTGAGGAAACACCAGTTTAAAACTGGGGCTGTCCTGGTCAGCCAGGGTGGGGGAAGGAGAAGGAATCACCTTTCCAGGAGCGAGGAACACTCCAAAATGCTCTCATGAGTCACCTCAGCTCCTCTGAGCTGCCCTTACTGGCACAGGGACCAGCTGCCTGCACTGAAGGCTCATTTTACACTCCAAGGCAGAGCTCAAAGCTCTCAGGCCCAACTTGTGTGGACTTGAACCTCCCAGGATCCTGATGACATTCCGAGCAGTTGGCAGCTGTTGCTGCTCACACTCGTCATCCACAGAAAACAACCTCCTCTTAAAAATTCCACTGCAAACTGAGACNCCTCCTCTGGGCTCTCTCCAGCAGCTCCAGCTCCTCCCTGTGCTGGGCCCAGGCCTGGGGCAGCTCTGCAGGTGGGGTCACAGAAGGAGGAATCAGGGAGTGCTTTGGGTTGAAGGGTTAAAATCATCTCATTCCACCACTGTCCATATTTTCTCCTCATGGAATGCCAACAATCCCATGGCCACTCTGGCAGGGAGGTGACACCTGGCTTGTGTGGGACCAGGAGGAAAAGCAGGGGATGAAGAGATTCCGTGGATGAGAGCTGCAGGGAAAGCTGAGATTCAGGGCTCAGCTTCGCTGCTGCATTTCCACTGTCAGTGAGCAAAGAAACAACAACAAAAAAAAGTCCCCAAAGCCCCAAAGCTCAGCCTGAGGTTCTCTCCAGAGCTTTTCTAAAATAAATGTTGAGCACCACAAAAACCCACCCTGGCTGCAGCTCTCAGTTATTCACTTTCTTCTGTTTTCTCCCTTCTTTCTCAGAAACTCAGATGCAACAAAGTTGCCCACAAAAAAAGCCCCATAACAGTGAAAAACAGGTTTTTTTGAAGCCAACAAAAGAGGGTTGGGGGGAACAGGTGCAAGGTGGAGGAGAAGAAGATAAATATGTGACTCTGAACCTGTTTTTCCTTTTTTTTTCATTTTACTAAAATACAATTCTTTAGCACTGAATGCTCAACTTAGCAGCATTTTTCTTTTCGTTATTTTGCAATCATTGCCTGCATTACTCAAACACACTAGTGGAGAGTTAAAAAAAAGTTGGAGAAGTGTTCCCAAAGAGAGAACTGGGGGATGGGCATGGAAGAGCATTTGGCCTGGCTCTAGTAGGGACCAAACAGGAGGAGGAGGAGGCAGAAATTCCCCTCCTGATGGACACCTGCACATGAGGAAGGTGAGATATTAGAAAAAAATAATTTCCTGGGAGGGTGGGCAGGCCCTGGCACAGATTCCCAGAGCAGCTGTGGCTGCCCCTGGATCCCTGGCAGTGCCCAAGGCCAGGCTGGACACTGGGGCTGGGAGCAGCCTGGGACAGTGGGAGGTGTCCCTGCCATGGCAGGGCTGGCACTGGGTGGGCTCTGAGGTCCCTTCCAACCCAAACCATTCCATGATTCCATGATTTTTTTTCCTGGGCTCTGGCAGGTGGCCTCCAGCACCACAGGAGGAGAGTGGACAATTCCACCAGAATTCCTCAGTTTTTCCTTACCAGTGAAAAAACTAGATAGATCAATGGTATCATTAACGTTGTTCTTAAACAATAATAAAACATCTGGGAAATAAGAATTGCCTTCACAGTCTCCATTTGAATTTCCAAGGGATAAAGGAACTGTGCTGAGGGAGGCCTGAGTTAAATCATCTCACTGGAATAAATCTGGCTGACAAAGTTGCCTGTAGGGAATTTAAAAACTGTTAGAAAAGAGTTGTTCCTCCTCTCCACAAAATGAATATCAGAGAGTTGCACTTGGTCAGGCTTTCCCAATACATTCCCCTCTCAGGTCAGTGGGGAACAGAAATAAAGAACCAGGTGATAAAACAGAGTGGGGACAGTGCCTGTCTGGGGAAGCAAACACATCCCACTGTTTACCAGGATTCACCTGGAATTACCAACCCAGCTGTCAGTGAGAACTCCTGGAGAAGTTCCAGTCAGCTGCGCCAACCTGTTCCTCTGCCCCACATTTCCTGCTGCAGCTCTTCCCACAAAGCCAGGGCTGCCTGGTGTTTATTTATCCAACTCCACTCCCATTTAAGGAGGGTCAGTTCCCTGCTCAGCTTTAGCAGGGAAATGCTGAACTCCAGTGAGAGCAGCATCCCTAAGGGAAGAAATCCATGGCTTTCAAAAGTGAGGGCATTTTTAACACCTTCCACTGTCCCAGGCTGCTCCAAGCCCCAGTGTCCAACCTGGCCTTGGGCACTGCCACTGATGCCTCAGGTTTTGGCTTTTCTATTTTTCAGATTCTGTGCTGCTTTAGTGTGTGG
>VXAX01005446.1:61396-72586 GCA_013399835.1 Leptocoma aspasia | reverse complement strand
TGTGAGCTTTCTGCCAGGTTTTGAGAATTCTTTACAAATCCATTTCTCACATCTCCACCTCTTTCTTGAACTGTAAAAACTTCTTTGATGGTCTTATTTATCATCTGCTGTATACAGTGAAATACACAAGGTACTAATACTACAACTATAACAATTAATACATAAAAACCTATTTTGTAAAGAAAAAGCTTTCTATCAAATTTTAAAATTAGATAGCACCTAGTGCTAAAAAGACCATTAAAAAAACAAACAAACAAACAAAACCAACATAGATTCTTTACAAAATCTTTACAAATCTATTATTTTCTTTACAAATATATTATTTTCTTTACAAATCTATTTCCCTGGCAGAGTGGTCAGGCCTTGGGATGAGCTGCCCAGGGAGGTTTGGAGTCACTGTCTGTGGGAGTGCTCAGGAGGAGTCTGGGTGTGGCCCTTGGGGACAGGGTTTGGGGTGATGCTGCTGGGGCTGGGGTGGCACTGGGTGGTCCTGAGGGGCTCTTCCCACCTGGATTCTGTGTTTTCCAGGGAAGTGCTGGTGGCTGCCAGCCCTGGAGAGCTCCCACAGCACCAACCTGGAGGTGCCTGAGGCTGAGCCTCCGCACATCCCACGGAACAAATTGGACTTTGTGAACGTCTTGGTTTTGGCCTGTAATTCCCATCCTTGGTTTTGAAGCTGTTTCCCCATGTAAAAAGGAAGGAATCTGTTTTCCCAGCTGGAATGAAACCTGCTCCATGAATTACTGACTCAGCCCCGCTCCCAGGACTGCGATAGGCACTACATTTAATTTCTTATTAAATTATTATTTAAATCCTTATTAAATTTTTTATTAATTCTTATTTAATTTCTTAATTCTTATTTAATTTCTTATTTAAATTCTTATTAAATTTTTATTCTTATTATTCCCTTTTTCCTTTTTTGGTCTCCCTCTTTTCTAGCACTGCCCTCACGTTGATTTTCCCCCTTGCCACCCGTAATTCCACTGGATTTCTGTCCCTCCTTCCAACTGGCCTTTTTTCCCTTCTCACTGGGTTTCTCCAGCAGAAATCCAGCCATAAACACTCCCACTTCCCTGTGCCACTGCACTTCCAGCAAGGCAAGAGAAGCTTGGCTCCCTCTGCTCCCCCTGNTTTTTTTTTTTTTTTTGATAATCTCTCTGGCTGAAGTGAAACACAACTGGGGAGATGTCTCCTCTTCCTGAGGATGCCTGGGATTGTCCAGGGGCTGGAAAACACATCCTGGGAGGAGCAGAGGAGGGATTTGAGGAGATTTGGGGGAGAAAAGGAGGCTCAGGGGGGACCTCACTGCTCTGCACAACTCCCTGCCAGGAGGGGCAGGGAAAAAATGAGAGGAAATGGCCTCAAATGGCACCAGGGGAGGCTCAGGCTGGAGATTGGGAAAGAAAATTTCCCTGGCAGAGTGATCATGTTGGTTTTCTTAGATTTTACAGAGATGGGGTAATTGAGAGGTGTTTTAAAAGATTTTATTCCATTATCAGTTTTGATGAACAGTGAGACACAAGAGATGTAAAACTCCATGCCATTCTATCAGTAGTTAACCTATTTCTTGGTTACAATACCTTGTAAATATTTTTATGCCTATTAGCTGTTGCCACACAATGCTGCTAATACTTCTATCACCAATCACTTTTATTTTTACCCCACGTGGTCTTGCTACAATGCATCTTCCACAGTTCTAATTCTCTAAAATATCTGGGCTTTTTGGAAGGCTTTGTTTTGAAACTTGTTGAAACTTGTTTCTGGTTCAATCTCTCTCTCAACAATGTCATCTCTCTTCCATGGCTTTCACAAATCAGCACAGCTTATCTCAGAGTTTGCACACAGATGTACAAGAATGTGTGAGCTTTCTGCCAGGTTTTGAGAATTCTTTACAAATCCATTTCTCACATCTCCACCTCTTTCTTGAACTGTAAAAACTTCTTTGATGGTCTTATTTATCATCTGCTGTATACAGTGAAATACACAAGGTACTAATACTACAACTATAACAATTAATACATAAAAACCTATTTTGTAAAGAAAAAGCTTTCTATCAAATTTTAAAATTAGATAGCACCTAGTGCTAAAAAGACCATTAAAAAAACAAACAAACAAACAAAACCAACATAGATTCTTTACAAAATCTTTACAAATCTATTATTTTCTTTACAAATATATTATTTTCTTTACAAATCTATTTCCCTGGCAGAGTGGTCAGGCCTTGGGATGAGCTGCCCAGGGAGGTTTGGAGTCACTGTCTGTGGGAGTGCTCAGGAGGAGTCTGGGTGTGGCCCTTGGGGACAGGGTTTGGGGTGATGCTGCTGGGGCTGGGGTGGCACTGGGTGGTCCTGAGGGGCTCTTCCCACCTGGATTCTGTGTTTTCCAGGGAAGTGCTGGTGGCTGCCAGCCCTGGAGAGCTCCCACAGCACCAACCTGGAGGTGCCTGAGGCTGAGCCTCCGCACATCCCACGGAACAAATTGGACTTTGTGAACGTCTTGGTTTTGGCCTGTAATTCCCATCCTTGGTTTTGAAGCTGTTTCCCCATGTAAAAAGGAAGGAATCTGTTTTCCCAGCTGGAATGAAACCTGCTCCATGAATTACTGACTCAGCCCCGCTCCCAGGACTGCGATAGGCACTACATTTAATTTCTTATTAAATTATTATTTAAATCCTTATTAAATTTTTTATTAATTCTTATTTAATTTCTTAATTCTTATTTAATTTCTTATTTAAATTCTTATTAAATTTTTATTCTTATTATTCCCTTTTTCCTTTTTTGGTCTCCCTCTTTTCTAGCACTGCCCTCACGTTGATTTTCCCCCTTGCCACCCGTAATTCCACTGGATTTCTGTCCCTCCTTCCAACTGGCCTTTTTTCCCTTCTCACTGGGTTTCTCCAGCAGAAATCCAGCCATAAACACTCCCACTTCCCTGTGCCACTGCACTTCCAGCAAGGCAAGAGAAGCTTGGCTCCCTCTGCTCCCCCTGTGTGGTGGTTTTGCATGGGAGGAACTCATGGAAGTGATGCAAAGAGAAAGCTCTGTGAACACCCCTGTAAAAAATGAAAAATCCCAGGAAATCTAGTGTTGGAACCTTGGATGCTGAGAATGTGAGACTTTCTGTGCTGCCAGGCACTGACCCCCAGGAGAACACTGCATTTCACCTGAGGCCCTGGAGAAGGCTTCCAAAATTGAATTATAGAACTGAGATTATAAATGTGGAGTTTGAACAGAAGTGTGTGATATCACAGGGTGCAAAACTCAGAGTTTCAGGTTTTAGAACACAGTCATGGATATAAAGCAAGCTGGAGGTTTTAGGGTGGAGGCTGCTCCTTCTTCTTCACTTTCTCCATGGGTTTGGGTGGAATTGTGTGATTGGACAGAAAAGTCCCCATTGAGGGGCAGGGGTGGTTGTTATTGGGGTGAAAGTAAAAATAATTTAGGTGTCATTTCTGAATTGGACAGTTTATCCTTAAAAGGCCATATAAAAAGAGAGATAAGGCTCCATTTTTTAATTTGTTAGTGTGAAGTGCTGTAGAACTCAGGGTTTGTGAAATAATATAGATAAAAACTAATAAACTGAGTCTGAGTCCAAACAAAAAAATACCATCTCACACATTTAATCCCAACCCTAACAAAAAAGAAATAAAACCCAACAGGGTGGAATGTGGTAGTTTTGCATGGGAGGCACTCATGGAAGAGATGCAAACAGAAGGCTGAGACAGTTCTGTGAACACCCGTGTAAAAAAACCGAAAAATTCTGGGAAATCTAGAACTGGTGAATCTAAACCACTGCACCCTGAAATCATGGAATATCCTGAACTGTCGGGACCCACAAGGATTATCCAAATCCAGCTCTTGGCCCTGCCCAGCCCCCAACAACCCCACCCTGTCCATCCCTGGCAGCTCCTGGAGCTCTGGCAGCCTCGGGGCCGTGCCCATTCCCTGGGGAGCCTGGGCAGTGCCAGCACCTCTGGGGGAAGAACCTTGCCCTAAATCCAACCTAAATTCCCTTTGGAACCTCCCTGCTGGGACACACTCCCCATGGACAACTGACAGTATCGCGTTTTTATCTTCTTTTCTGCAATGGGGACTTTTCTATCCAATCACACAATTCCACCAAACCCATGGAGGAGAAGGTGAAGAAGAAGGAGCAGCCTCCACCCTAAAACCTCCAGCTTGCTTTATATCCATGACTGTGTTCTAAAACCTGAAACTCTGAGTTTTGCACCCTGTGATATCACACACTTCTGTTCAAACTCCACATTTATAATCTCAGTTCTATAATTTAATTTTGGAAGCCTTCTCCATGGCCTCAGGTCAATGCAGTGTTCTCCTGGGGGTCAGTGCCTGGTAGAAAGTCTCAAATTCTCAGCAGCCAGGGTTCCAACAAGGACGGGGGGACAGGACACGTCTCCATCCCATGGGATAACAGGAAAGCAGGGGACACCTCGGGGTTGCACAGGAGGATTTTTGCACCTCTGGGTGCCAAGGGTGGCTGAGAGAGGGGACTTGGGACACCAGGGAGCCAAACCCTGATCCTGCCACTGCAGTCACAGCGTTCCCAGCTGCAGCTCCCTCATTTCCCCGTGGGAAAGGGGCAGGATCTCTCCTGACACCGTGCCAGGGGCTCTGTGCCCAGCACAACTTCCCGGGAAAGCCGAGGTGCGGCATCTCCGGCACCTTAGAGCAGCGACAACATCTGCACGTGGCAAAATCCTGGCTCTTCCCTGGTGGCTGTTGCTTTCCAGATGCCCAGATTCCCATTTTTGGCACCTCAGGAGGAGCCTGGGGGATGTTTGCCCGTGCCACAGCCAGAGCTGCCACCTGCAAGGAGTTTTGTGCCACAAATGTCCCCGACACGAGGGAAAAGCAGGAGCAGCCGAGTTTTGTGTTGTGGAGAGAACAGGAAAAGGGGGTGGAGAAAAAGAATTCTCTTCCAGTTGTCATTTTTTTAGCTTTTTAATGCCTTCCTTCATTCCCAAACTTTTCCTTATCCTCTTAAAATTATTTTATCTGCCCAGAAATTGGAGTGCTGAGGTCTCTGTGTGATCCCAAAGACATCTTCCATGGGAAAAGCCCGCAGGTGAGGGACACCTGAACCCTTCACCTCCCAACCTTCAGAAACTGAACTTTCCCTGAATTGTCCTTCTGGAAAGGCTGGGAATATCTGACAGGCTGGGAGAGCTGGGAATGTTCACCTGGAGAAGGGAAGGATCCCAGGAGAACTGAGCGCCCCTTCCTGTGTTTAAAGGGGTTCTAAAAAGAAGGAAAAATGACTTTTTTAATGGGTTAAGGGTGGCAGGATGAGGGAGAATGGTTTTAAACTGAAAGAGGGCAGGGTTAGATGGGATATTGGGAAGGAATTGTTCCCTGGGAGGGTGAGGAGACTCTGGAATAGAAAAGCTGTGGCTGCCCCATCCCTGGAAGTGCCCAAGGCCAGGTTGGAGCAGCCTGTGACAGTGGAAAATGTCCCTGCCCATGGCAGGGGTGGCACTGAATGGTCTTTGAGGTCCCTCCCAGCCCAAACCATTCTATAATTTCATAATTTCTGTGTTTGACAAAGCCATTTTTAGTCCCAAAGTTCATTTCCATTGACCAACCCCCGACTGATAATGGCACAGATCCCAAAAGTGACCTAGAGATGAAAAATCATCCCCAGATCCCCCAAACTACTTTCTCCAAATAAAAAAAACACTCAGAACTTAAAAAAAATTTTTTTTTGCAATTTTAGGTTGCCCACCACTGATTTCCACATTCCTGCTCCTCTCTCAGCAATTTTAACCCTCTGCCCCTCAGTTTTTAGGCACGGGGAGTCCAGTGAGGCTTCAATGATTTCATTTTCTGGAGGTTAAAAAGGTTCTTGTAAATGACTGCTCCAAATAACTGGAAAGCCAGTTAAAACAACTGGATAACAGATGGCGAAGGAAAGTGCTTTCCTGTAAAGTGTTGCAGAGGAGAAGCTCATTTACAAGAAGCAATTACACAAACATCCCCAAGCATCCAAGATCCCATAAAAGGCTTGCTGAGGTGCAAGCATATTTTCAAGGGAGGATTTTTGTGCTGGAGCAAAAGTCAGATTTTTCTTTAAATTTTCCCCTCTTTATTTTTTTTTTTTATTTTTTTAATCCCTTCCTTCATTCCCAGATATTTCTTATCCTGCACAAGGAATGAAACTGCCCGGAGATGCATTTTTTCCACCAAATTTTTTACTAATAAAAAAAGATGTATTTCCTTTTAATTCTTCATTCCTTTAATTCCTCTTTCCTCTGAGGTTAAGGATCACTTCAAGAACAAGCAAGACAATTCCTGTCTTGTGGACAATAAATAGTTTTAACAAATTAAACCATGGGAGTAACAACTCATTTTTCTTCGGGATCATGACAGAAGCCAGAAGCTGCCTCGTGCTGACATTTAGGAAACTAAACTTAGATCTGGCTTTACCTTTTCCAAGGCCTTTTCATCCCCCAACTAATCCATTTTGTATGGATAATGGGAACATGACTTTCTCGCAGGATCTTGACACGGTGCTGAGTTAAGAAGACCAAAGCCTTTGGAGGTGTGCAGACCAAAGGACTGGGAGAAAATCATTCCTCAAGTTGGAAAGGATGGAGACTGAGCAGCTCCTGCTCCTCTGGAGGAGTTTAAAGTCCAGAAGCTTTGCTGGGATTTTGTAGGAAAGGCTGAGCAAAGCCTGCAGAAAGATCTGCTCCCAGAATTTCATCTTCATTAGGCACCTGACACATCAAAGCCACAATTTCCCTGCTACTTCCCAGGCAGCTGATGTGATCCTAATAACACATCAGGATGGAACATCCATCATTTCCTCGGGGAGGGGAGGGAGGGTGGAATGACCTCCTCTTAATTAAAGGCTCGTCACTAAGCCACTAATCCTGCACATTCCAGATGTTGGGTTTGTGCCTCGCCATCACCACTTGGCCTCCTCGTTAAATCTCCACTTAATTGAGAGCCAAGCACTTCATCCAGAAAACTGCAGGATAAGAGAAAATAATGGGATGAAGACGTGGATCATAGAAGTATTGGTTGCTCGGGGAGGATTTTTCTCAAAAATGGGGAGAAGCTGTGGCTCAGAGGAAGTTCAGCAACACCTTCAGGCTCTGGGATTGCTGAAGGGATGTCAGAGTTGGGGATGTGGTTTAGGGTGGTGATGGTGGGACTGGATGATCCCAAAGGGCTCTTCCAGCTTTGGTGATTCCATGATTCTGTGAGGATTTTCTATCCCAGCATCCCAGGAACGCTGCAGAAACCCCCATTCCAGGCTCTCTGCTGCAGGACTTTTGTTGATGGCTGTGGCTGAAATCCTGGTTTCAAACTGGACTCACTGGGCAGCAGAGAAGGGGAAATGCTCTGGGAAATTACAGGGAGAGTGACTTCCACCTTTCCATGGGGATAAGGGACAAGTGTCCACCTCCACCAGCAACACAAACTCTGCTCATGGAGATCTCCAGCTCAGCCCAAGGGGAGCATTCCAGAGTCATGGAATCATCAGGGTGGGAAGAGCCCCTCAGGACCATCCAGTGCCACCCCAGCCCCACAGCATCACCCCAAACCCTGTCCCCAAGGGCCACATCCAGACTCCTCCTGAGCACTCCCACAGACAGTGACTCCAAACCTCCCTGGGCAGCTCATCCCAAGGCCTGACCACTCTGCCAGGGAAATTTTCTTTCCCAATCTCCAACCTGAGCCTGCCCTGGTGCCATTTGAGGCCATTTCCTCTCCTCCTGTCCCTGCCCCTCCTGGCGGGAGTTGTGCAGAGCAGTGAGGTCCCCCCTGAGCCTCCTTTTCTCCAGGCTGAGCCCCTTTCCCAGCTCCCTCAGCCCCTCCTGGAGCTCCAGCCCCTTCCCAGCTCCCTTCCCTGCCCTGGACATTCTCCATCCCATTTGGACATGGCTGATCCATCCCAGAGGGACACAGGGAGTGTGAGGGGGGCTCTGCCCCCCCTGGCAGGGGGGACTCTGCTGCATGTGGTGCCATCCCAACATCTCTCCTGGCACTCCAGGCTCAGGAGTATGAAATGTCATCCCTTCCTCTCCTTGCTGGACACCAGGGCCAGTTCCCTGAGACTCAGCTGTCCCCAGGAGTGTCCCCAGTGCCAGAGTTGTTCCCTCCTCACTTGCCAAAAATGAGTTGTTTCGTCCTCATCTGTCAGAACGCCCGGAGTTTGTGGGAAGTGCTGCCGTTCCCAGGTGCTCGATGACAGCCTCTGGAATCATCTGCCTTTGATAGAGAGGGGCTTGTGTTTGGGATGAGAGCAGGGAGAGAGCCTGGCTACTGAGTAATCCGAAGCAGGGAACCAAATTTAGCACAGTTGTTCACAGCACAAGGATTTTTGGCAGGCTGCTCCTGCAGCAAGAGCAGCTGTTCACATTTTCTCACCCACCTACACAGCCAGGACAGCCAGGATTGCTTTTTTTTTTTTTTTAATAGAATGAATTGCATCCATTGGTGAAAGGAGTTTTGCTGGAATCTGCTGCCTTCAGCAGCCGGGATTTGATAGGAAACCCCTCTTAAAGGAACACGAGGCAGTTCTGAGGGGTTTGGAATTGGTAAAGAGTTTTCCAGCTTTTGCTTCCATGGACAAGTTTCAAATCACTCTTTAAAGAGGAGCTTTTCAAGGATGTCTTTGTGCTTTGATTGTTTGGAAATTCGGTCTGGGAGTTGCTTCACTGATCCCCTCCCTTCTCCCAACCTGATGTCCCAGAGGAGCACACACTGAGGAATTCAAGCATTCCTTAAAAACCTGGCTGCTCCCTACCCAGGAGTGGGAAAAAAGCTTCAAACTCAGCACCTCCTTCCTTTTTTTTTTTTTCTTCAGGCCAATAGCTGGACTGGAATAGGGCCACAATTTTGGGAAGTGGTGGAGTTCTCTGTCTCCTTTTGGTCTCCTCAAAGGCTCCTGCATTGTCCAAAGTGTTCCCCAAATGTTCTGGGAGGAAAAGTCTGAGGGTAGGGATGAACTCATGTCCTCCGTGGGGATGTTCTGGTTTCCCAAGTATGTCTGTGAAGCAGCACAATAATTTTCCAGACTCGAGCATTTCCCTTAAAAAAGATTTCAGATCAGTGGCCAAGACATCAGGGAAAGCATTCCCGGCCTGCTCTAGCTTCCAAAGGCAGCTCTGGCACAGTGGGATGGTCTTACCTGCTGCCCCAGACACACAGATCATCCCAGTGCCTTTTGCTTCCACTTCCATGCTCTCCAAAACCTGGAGTGAGATCAGCTGGGCTTGGAATTCACTCTGGTTTACCCCACATCCCATGGAGCATCTCAGGGACACCAGGGAAAATGGAGTTCTAAGTATTTTGCACTTCTTGAGGTAAAGGATTACTCTGCTCCGTGAGAAAGTTTCTCATGGAGTTCCTTGGGACAACCAGGAGCACAGGTTGCCTTCTTCCTGATGTTTGACCAGGAATTGCTTGATTTCCTAAACACGGAGCACAGGAATGGTCAAATCTCCCACAGAATTTATTTCCAGAGTGAATTCTGAACTGATTTGTTGAAGATCATCCAGGAAGGAACCTGCTCATGCATGGGGAGCAAAACTGGAGCCACCACCACCCAAATCAAGCAGGAAAAGGAGATTTTTAATAGGACAAGAGCTGCCTCCTGTGCAATTCCTGCCTTGCAATTTGCAGGCTGACATTGCTGACTTAAATGAGGAACAGGGAAATCAAGGGCTGTCAGAATTGGTGCAAATATTAAAGCTTAAATTAAAGCTCAGGGGGGACCTTGTGGCTCTGCACAACTCCTGCCAGGAGGGGCAGGGACAGGAGGAGAGGAAATGGCCTCAAATGGCACCAGGGCAGGCTCAGGTTGGAGATTGGGAGAGAAAATTTCCCTGGCAGAGTGGTCAGGCCTTGGGATGAGCTGCCCAGGGAGGTTTGGAGTCACTGTCTGTGGGAGTGCTCAGGAGGAGTCTGGATGTGGCCCTTGGGGACAGGGTTTGGGGTGATGCTGCTGGGGCTGGGGTGGCACTGGGTGGTCCTGAAGGTCTCATCCCACCTTGATGATTCCATGACCCTGTGAAACCAGGGGCAGTGGGAACGAGCAATTTTTATTGCAGCACATTCACTTGTCCACATCTAAACTTGGCTCCAGGCTGGAGCACAGCCAGTGCTGCTGAGCCCCATCCCCTCCCCAGCCTGAGCCTTTGGAATATTGACCAGAGTTTCTTTCCTTAGCTCTGGGTGTGGAGAGACATTTCCACAAAACGTTCCTGTCATCCCCAGAACTCGGGGTGGGAGTTTCTCTGGCATGGGTTTGGTCCTGGTCATGAACAAAGCTTGGACATGCTCAGCTCAACTCCTGACCCTCCTGATTTCAGGAGCGGAACATTCCCATGGATGTTGGAGATGTCCAAGGAAAAGACACATTTTTCCAGCCTTGTTTTCCTTGGAGATGTTGTCAGTGCTAAGAACAAAGAGGTTTTGCTGATGGCTTAAAAAAAAACCAAACCAAAAATTGCGATTTGGTTTCTTCTACTTCCAAAATCTGCAGAGCCAACTCCTGGTTTAGAACCACGTCACCCTGCTCCTCTTTTATGTCAGTGTGGGAAGCATGGACAAAAATGTCTTTATTCTACTACCCTGTCATGTTCTGGTGACCTTCCCACATCTTTGGAGTGTTGTTCATATTCCTCACTGGAGAAGCAGAGGAGCCACCAGCTGAACTCAGAGCAGCAGCAGCTGATTCATGAGGCACTCACAGCTTTGGGGCTGCTCCTCAAAGCAGGGAAGGATGAAAAGCCAACTCCACAATCACCCTGCAACCCCCCAGGGAGGAAAAGGCACCTCGGGATGTGTTTCCTAACAAAACTCAGCTGAGTGGGGTGGGAGGGCAGAGATGGGATCACTCCCCAAGCCCTGTTTGCCTTGGCCTGGGGGCACGGAGGGAAAACATTCCTGAGCTGCCATCACTTCCCATCCCGGCCTGGAGGTGCTGCTGATGCCAGGAAATCAGCTCCAAAGGGGAAACACCCTCATTCCAAGGCACGAGTTTTCCATGGTGCCCATTCCATGGTCTCAATTCCATGGTACCCATTCCATAGTGCCCATTCCGTGGTGCCCATTCCATGGTCCCCATTCCATGGTGCCCATTTCCATGGTGCTCATTTCCATGGTGTCCATTTCCATGGTGCTCATTTCCATGGTGTCCATTTCCATGGTACCCATT
>VXAX01005446.1:5405-60750 GCA_013399835.1 Leptocoma aspasia | reverse complement strand
TTCCATGGTGCCCATTCCATGGTGCCCATTTCCATGGTACCCATTTCCATAGTGCCCATTTCGTGGTGCCCATTCCATGGTGCCCATTCCATAGTGCCCATTTCCATGGTGCCCATTACCATGGTACCCATTCCATTGTTCCCATTCCATAGTGCCCACTTCCATGGTGCCCATTTCCATGGTACCCATTTCCATAGTGCCCATTTCGTGGTGCCCATTCCATGGTGCCTATTCCATGGTGCCCATTTCCATGGTACCCACTTCCATAGTGCCCATTTCATGGTGCCCATTCCATGGTGCCCATTCCATGGTGCCTATTCCATGGTGCCCATTTCCATGGTGCCCATTCCATGGTGCTCATTTCCACGGTGCCCATTCCATGGTGCCCATTTCCATGGTGCCCATTCCATGGTGTCCATTCCATGGTGCCCATTTCCACGGTGTCCATTCCACGGTGCCCATTCCATAGTGCCCATTTCCATGGTGCCCATTTCCATGGTGCCCATTCCATGGTGCCCATTTCCATGGTGCCCATTCCATTGTTCCCATTCCTGAGCCCTCGTGGTGCCTGAAGCCAGAACTGGATCCTACAAAAAGGCTGAAACTCCTGGAATGGGCTGGCTTGGAAGGGACCTTAAAAATCATTTTGTTCCAGTGTCACTCCCTGGATATGACCCTTGGTGAGGCTGAGTCAAAGCAGAAGAGATAAACCTTGACTTCCATTGGAAAACTGGGAATTTGGAGGATTTTTTCCCTCCTTCTGTAGTCAGGTTTTTGGATAGGAAAGATCTACTGTCATTCCTGGCTGCAGCCTTCCAGGACAAAATCTGCAGGACATAGAATAAAGAATAAAGTTGTTCTATATTAAAGAATAAAATCTGAGAGCAACACTCTCCCTTTGCCCTGGGCTTATCCCTATGGAATATGGCTGTGGTTGGGGTTCAGACAAAAATCAGGAAGTGACAGCAGCCTTGGGCCTATGAATTAGTGAAGAGTCAAAACTTGGGATTTTGAATCTCCCTGCAAGCTTCGTGCAGAAAGCCTTTATTCATCCAGAATTTTCCCCAATACTGGTAGCTTTAAAAATAACAGCTTTAAAAATAAGTGAATAAAAAGAGGAGAAGCAGCCCAGAATGACCATTTCAGAGAATATTAAACCAGATGTTTTAACAGGAAGATCCTCACCAAAGGCAATTTTTGCAAACACTTGAGAAAAGCAGCTCCTCTTAGAAAGCCTCTTAAACAGAATTAATTCCAATATGCCTGTGCAAGGTAGCAGGGAGAGAGAGCTGTGGCTTTCTTCCCTGTGGAGGAATATTTTTTATTGTTGGAGGCTCCTTAAAGAAGGCCTGGGTCTGTCTGGCTGTTAATTGTGGAGTTGTCTAGACAGTGATGATATTATTACCAAGCTATGCACAGCTCCTCACTCTGTCACTGTTTCCAGAGCTGCCTACACAAATTGCTTCACTGTTGACATGTGCAAGAGCTCCCCAGATATTTATTTTTCTCATTTAGAGGCGATACAGCGAGGCTTTGAAAACCATTATGCACTGAACCATTGCTAATGTTGGAAATGTCTCGTGGGTTCGAGCTGAGGGAGAAGAAAAGGAGGAAGGAAAGGCACCGTGGGCGGGGTTGGACGGGATGGGAAAAAAAATTGGGAGATTTGGGTGTGGAGGACAATGGGATCTGCTCCTAATCTCGCTTGTCCCAGGGCTTTATGTGGGGAGGCAAGAAAAGGAAATGCAAAACACCTTCTGAGACCTTAAAAAGGACTTTTGAGTGTGTGGTGGCCATTCAGGGTGGTTTTCAGAGGTAAAAAGGGATAAAATTGCTGGAATCATCCCATCGGGCAGAAATGTCACCCTGGGAAGGCTGAAGAGGACGAGGACACCTCACACAGGACTAAGAAATAATCCAGGTGGCTCCCCATGTCAGGTCTGGCATCCCGAGTGCCTCATCCCATCCTTGTCCCTCACATCCCAAAGCTCAGGTCAGATCCCAAGCTTTCCTGAGACACCCTCTGGTACCCCACAAAAGGAATGAATGCCCTGAAAAACACAGCAGAGTCTGCAGCAGTTGTGTCTAAAACTTGCTAGAGGTGTAATTAATATAATTTATGCAGCTTTGTTCCATAGGATTACAAATATAATATTTACATATATAAATAATTGATTATGATGTTTGTAATAAAATACCTTAATCAGAGTTATTTACTACCCTGCACAGGTAGGTAAAACTACAGGTAGAGTTCACAGTTTTAAAGCAATTATATTAAAATTAGGAAAAATAATTATTAAGTAGAGTTTGATGATACTCACCCAGAGCAAGGAAAGGGGGCAAATCTCATTCAGCCTCAAGGAGTGACCTCAAAGGGTGTCCCCACTCCAGGGAGGAATCTCCTCACACTCCCAAAGCAAAATTATGATCGGAGACCCTCCAATTAAAAAGTGGGATTGGGTTTTTATGGGATAAAGTGTCAGCCAGCTGTCCCAGCTGTGTCAGCTCAGCAGCTTTAGATAAGTTATCAGTACTTTCCCTTGCTGGATCATTTATCAGGTGCTCTGCCTGTCAAATCCTCCCTTGTTCCAGTTTCTATCGGGAAGTTGAACTTTGGGATTGATGAGTCAGGCTGGTTTCAGCTCGGGCTTGGTTTCCAACCTCAAAAGCAGCCATTCACCACTGGCAGCTCTGCAAATTTGGGGGTGTTGGAGTTGTTGTATCCCAGCTCCAGGTAGAGCATCTTCCCACACCTTTGGATCATCATTCCTGAGCACCCTCAGCCTGGGGAANATTCTGTAACTCTGCCCAGCCTCTGCTCTAGGCCAGCCTGCACAAGGCTTCCTCAGTTTGACAGGAGGAAATCTGCTCTCAGTCCATGGCAGCACCATCAGAAGCACCATCACATTCCCAAACCTCCACTGCTTTGCTCCCTGGGCTGAAGGGAAGGGCTGGAGGCCTCAAAGCAGCACCTGCAAATCTGAGTGGGCAGAATCACAGGAATCATGATGATCATGGAATCATCAGGGTGCGAAGTGACCTTCAGGGTCATCCAGCCCCACCAGCATCACCCCAAACCCTGTCCCCAGGGGCCACACCCAGACTCCTCCTGAGCACTCCCACAGACAGTGACTCCAAACCTCCCTGGGCAGCTCATCCCAAGGCCTGACCACTCTGCCAGGGAAATTTTCTTTCCCAATCTCCAACCTGAGCCTGCCCTGGTGCCATTTGAGGCCATTTCCTCTCCTCCTGTCCCTGCCCCTCCTGGCAGGAGTTGTGCAGAGCCACAAGGTCCCCCCTGAACCTCCTTTTCTCCAGGCTGAGCCCCCCCAGTACAGCTGCTCCTCCCAGGATTTGTTTTCCAGCCCCTTTCCCATCCCCACTGCTCTTTGGACACGCTCCAACCCCTCAAGGTCATTTTGAAGCAGGGGCCCCAAAACCAAACCCAGGGTTTGAGGTGTGACCTCAAGTGCCCAGCACAGGGGACAATCCCTGCCCTGCTCCTGCTGGCCACACTATCCCTGATCGCAGCCAGCTGCCAGTGGCCTTCTTGGCCAAAATTTGGGCTGCAAAGGTGGGGCCACATGGGGTTCACCTCTGTGGCAGCACTTTAAACTCCATGGCAGAGGCTGAGTGAGCAATTCCTGCCAGCTCAGGTTCCCGGAGCTGAAGTCCTCATGTCGCCCAGTGCTGCAGTGGCAGTGTCACACTGTGACACTGCCAGCTGCCAGGCAGGAAGGTTTCCAGCTGCCACCATTTGTTCTTTCATCATTCCTAAAGATCCAGTGAAGGAGCAGCTTCCCCCTGGCTCTGGATGCTGCCAGAAGTGACGGAATACGGCAGGAGTTGAGACAGATTCTCCTGAGAATTTGCTGGGACTCCAAATATTCTAATGGAAAGGATTTGGGGATTTTTCTTTTCCAAATAGAATTAGACCTGAGGGTTCAGAATCCCTCACCCATTTTGGTTCCTGGTCCCCACAAGAGCATGAAGTCACATCCTGTTCACAAATCAGGACCTTGAAGCTGTGGTTACAAAACTGAATCATAATCTCCATTTAACTCACATTTTCCCTATTTTTATGTGGGATTTTTTTTCCTCTGCCTGCTTTCATTTCCCTTTTCCCTTTGCTATTTCCCTCTCTCCTCCAGGATGCAAAGGCTGTTACTCGATACCAAAGCCACGTGTGCTGTTCCCAAAATGGAGCTTGGAGGGATTTGTGACACGGATTTGATGGGAACAACAGCCAGAGATGGTGACTCCCTGACCCCCCCCTCCCAGCCCCAAAAAAATCCCTGTTTGATGCTGACCAAAGCTGAAAGCACGGCTGGAGGGAGCTGAAACAAGACGCTGAGTCATTAATTTTCCTGAACTCCGGAGAAACTTGGAATTACATCATCATTTGAGGGAAGTACATGAAATTTAGCCTCGGTCTCTGTGTGGCCCCGTGGCTCTGGGCCTGGGATCTGGTTTCTGGCTGGATGGTGGGGCTGGAGGAGGGGATTTTTGCTGCTCAGTTTTCCCTCACACCCTTTCCTTTCCTGGAGTTTTGCCTTCCAAACCCCCTGTCCCCCATGGATGATGGGGATGGGGCTCCCAGGAGGGGCCTTGAACACTTTATCAGTCCAGGGTTCTCCCCACAACATCCAGCCAGGGAAATCGTTTGTGTTCCCTCATTTCCCTGGGGTAAAACTGTGCCAGGTTCCCAAAAGGAGCCTTTGTACCTGAGCAACTCAGGGATCAGCTCCAACAAGCCACTTTTTACCTAAAATAAGTCAATTTTTTCATGTATTTGATGTGTTTGTGTTGCTGAGCAAAAAGGGAAGGAGCTCCTCAGGGAGGAAATCCCAAGGAAATCCCAGCAGAAGGAGTCAAAGGTCCCTGAGCCCAGTTGGCTCCAAATTGTGGGAAGGGCCTGGCCCAAGCACTGCCTGCCCTTTAGGGTCGGTTTGGGATTGGTTTGGGGCTGGATTGGGATTGGTTTGGGACAGGTTTGGGACAGGTTTGGGACTGGATTGGGATTGGATTGGGATTGGTTTGGGACTGGTCTGGGGTTGGTTTGGGGCTGCTTTGGGACAGGTTTGGGACTGGATTGGGATTGGATTGGGATTGGTTTGGGACTGGTCTGGGGTTGGTTTGGGGCTGCTTTGGGACAGGTTTGGGACTGGATTGGGATTGGTTTGAGATTGGTTTAGGAAAGAAAGAGAGAAATTAAAGAAGGCATCAAAATACAAAAAGTTTCGGCACTCTTAACTCAGTGATGTTTCTCTTGATTCCTCTTGATTAGAATCCCAGGATTAAGGTTGGAAAAGCCCTCCCAGCCCAGGGAGTCCCAGCTGTGCCCCATCCCCACCTTGTCCCCAGCCCAGAGCTCTGAGTGCCACCTCCAGGTGCCACCTCCAGGGCTGGGCACTCCAAAGCTCCCTGGGCTAGGCCTGAGCACCCTTTCCATGGGGAAATTCCTCCTGATTTCCTCAAAGAAAAAAGACAAAAAAATCTTTGCCACGAATTACATTTAAAACCTGACATGTTCTTAATTTAATGCATCGGGAATGATTTGTGTTGTGGAATTTTTCCTGCTATTCTTTGTTTGGAAGCTACAGGAGCTTGAAGTCAGTGAGGATTTTATTCCTAAATCCTCAGATAGGATTGACTCTTACTGGTGCCTGAAATTTCTTTTGCATTCAGGTTTTTAGGTTAGGAAAGATGGTGTTTGAATGTTAGGAATATTTTCCAAATGTGTTAAGAATGGGAGTTAAAATCCTGTGGTGTAAGGCCATTGAAGGGTTTGGGAATCGTTTGGGATTGGTTTGGGATTGGTTTGGGACTGGTTTATTTCTCCCATAGATGTAAAGTATTCTCATCTCATCAGTCATTTTTTACTGTGGTTTATTTTGTGGTTGAGCTCCCTCTCTTTAAAAGAGCAGAGGAGATTTTTTTTTAAGGTTGACCCTTCCCTGGCCTTTTTTGTTTTTAATTGGAATACTGGGAAAAAAAGAGCAGGAGGCAGGAATGAACAAAATCAGGAAAATACAGAGTATTTTAGAGTAAATGTAAATTGTATTAAAATTTATTTATGAGTAAATTCATGGAATAAATTTACCAAAATTAGGAAGTGCCAGAAGTTGTTTGGATAAGGTGAAGTCAACCTGCACTGCACGTTGGCAGTGTCAGAAAATCATGGAATCATCAAGGTGGGATGAGACCTTCAGGATCACCCAGTCCCACAGCATCACCCCAAACCCTGTCCCCAGGGGCCACACCCAGACTCCTCCTGAGCACTCCCACAGACAGTGACTCCAAACCTCCCTGGGCAGCTCATCCCAAGGCCTGACCACTCTGCCAGGGAAATTTTCTTTCCCAATCTCCAACCTGAGCCTGCCCTGGTGCCATTTGAGGCCATTTCCTCTCCTCCTGTCCCTTGGGATGTGGAAGAAGACCCTCTGAAATCAGAATGGTACTAATTTAAATAAACCACAGAGCAACATGCAAATATTTATCTTTATTTTAACAATGAAGGATAAAAAATGAAGACAAAAATAAAACACATCAATAATAACTTTGCCTTTAAAAATTGGATTTATGGAGGGAATCTCCTGCCTGGAGTTGCTTGGTTTTAGACCCCTGGAGCTGCTCTCACCATGAGGACACTGGATTTTCTCTGTATATTTTCTTATAAATAGTATGCATATTGTATATTATACATATATAATACATATATGTATATAAGATGTATATTATGTATATTTTTCTTATTAAAAAGTGTGGTTTGGGTTTTAGAAAGCAATTGTTCCCTGTGAGGATGGGGAGACTCTGGAATGAAGTTCCCAGAGAAACTGTGGCTGCCCCTGGATCCCTGGAAGTGTCCAAGGTTGGATGGGACTTGGAGAACCTGGGGTAGTACAAGGTGTCTGGAGCTGCAACAAGATGAGCTTTAAAATTCTTTCCAACCAAACCCAAATATTGAGAGAAAAATTTAAGTTTCTAAATAAAATCTGATATTCACACAAACAGATTTTTTTCCTTGCTTACCACTTGTCCCATTTTTGCCCTCATTCTGTTATCCAGAGGTTTCTCCTGACAGGTTAATTCCACCTCCTCTCCACAGAAATCCTCCTCAGCAGTGTTTATACACACGACAAACTTTAGGAGTTGTACCCAGAATAAATGCTGCTGCTCAGTTCAGTTTTCTGTGTCTTATCTGTGGATTTTAGACAGGTCTCATCTTAGTTTGAGGTCCCATCTTAGTTTGAGATCCAATCTCATCCCTGGATGGGATTGGAGCTGAGGTTTTTTTTTTTACCCAGAAGAAATGCTGCTCCTCAGTTCACTTTTTATTTCAATTCCCTCACACAACTGGTTCAATAAATCCCTTTTCAGCCCAGAAGTCAGAGTGCCTCTCTGTCACATCCCAGGGAGTTTTGTGTGCCCCACAGAAGCTTTTGCAAGAGTTGCACCTCCCAAATTAAACCCAAGAGCAATGTAAACATTTTCCTGGGTCTTATCTGTGGATTTTACACACATCTCGTCTTAGTTTGCGATCCCAAAGCTCATCCCAAGTTGCCTGGATGGGGCTGGAACAGGGTTTTTCATGGATTAAACAAAATCTCAGCTCTGAGGGCAGCAGATCGAGGCACCACTCACAGCATTCCTGGAGGTGTGGTGGCCAAATGCTCCTCTCCCTCACGGGAAGAGGGAGTAGGGAAACATTCCCAGCCAAAACCCAGGGAAGAAGGAGGAGGAGGAAGAGGAGGAGGAGGAGGAAGAGGAGGAGAAGGAGAAGGAGGAGGAGGCCGAGCACAGCTCTCCTTGCCTGGAGCTGAGCTGGTGGCATTCGCCGGAGTCACGGAGCCGTCACGATTCTCAATCCTGAAGTGAAAATTATGCCTTAATTTTTAGCTTTCATGTTTTCCAGGTTCTGTACTGCATTAGTGCATAACTCTGAACTTAATTTAAAGTGTTTGTTAGCAAGTTCCCCTCACAGCTCAGTCAGACACAACAATCCTTTTCCAGGCCCAGAACCACGGGCACCACTGCAGCTCCGGGCCCAAAAATTGCAAACAGCAAAGAATTGAGGAAAGAAACTGGATTTTCCAGGTTCTGTACTGCTTTAGTGCATAACTCTGAACTTAATTTAAAGTGTTTGTTAGCAAGTTCTCCTCACAGCTCAGTCAGACACAACAATCCTTTTCCAGGCCCAGAACCAAGGGCACCACTGCAGCTCCAGGCCCAAAAATTGCAAACAACAAAGAATTGAGGAACGAAACTGGGAGGATGGGACTGCACAACCTGGAGCTGGAATTGGACTTAATTAACCCCAAGATGGAAATGGACCAAAACTTATAAAAGTGTGAAAACTCGTGACCCATCATCCAGCTTGGGTGTAGCCTTGGCTGGGCTCTTGTGCTGCCCAAGGTGGATCCTTTAAAGGCTTTTAAATAAATCCCTGCTTTATTCTTTAATTCTGTCCAGCCTCTGTTCCAGGTAGCCTCTCACAGGCATAAAAACCACAGGGCCATCCTTCTTGTGCAGGGATGAAAGTCCTCCCCTGACGTGTGCAAGCAGCGTGTGGAATGCTGGAAATGAGAACCTTATCCGGGCCAGGAAATGTTTTCCTGAAGTAATTTTTCTATTTTTAGTAAATAAACACCTCACTGAGGGAGAGAAGTTGTGCAAGGCCCTGGCTCTGGTTATTGTACCTTTAATCTTGCAAATTTAGGGGGCACTTGTAGCTCCACTTCACCAAAATGGGCAACTTTTAACCAGTAAAGAGTGAAATTTTCCATTGGGAAACCCCAAATTGAAGAAAATTGGGGAATTCTGGGGGAAACACAGCCTGTGCTGCAATTCCAAGAGACCATCACTGACTGCCATGGGACAGCAGGAATCCACAGGGATGAAAAACAGGATCAGGGGGATATTTCTATATTTTTCCCAAGCTGGACAAACCCAAGGAGCTGAATTCACAGGGGCAACTCCAGGTTTTTCTTGCCTGCTGTTATTCCCAGTGGGACTGAACTCCACCCAAGAAGAAAAGGCCTCAAGCTGCACCACGAGAGGTTCAGATTGGATATTGGGGGGAAAAAATTCCCTGCAGGAGTGGTCAGGCATTGGAATGAGCTGCCCAGGGAGGTGGTGGAGTCTGGAAGTGTTCCAGAGGTGTCTGGATGTGACCTTTGGGGATTATGGTGGTGGTGGCACTGGATGATGCTCAAGATCTCTTCCAGCCTTGATAATTCTGTGATTCCCTAATTATTATAAATTTACCTGTGTGTTTCCTCCAAATAACCCCAAATCCCAAGGATAACAGCAATAAAAAATCCCAGTGGTGCTCCCCAGCAGAAAAAAACCCAAATAAAGAGTGTGATAGATGTTAACACGGAATATTTTGACAAGGAACAGCAGGAAAAAGCAAAGAAAGGTGTGCATTTCACTTTTGCTCTCTGGTTTTGGCAGTAGGGAAAATGTTTACATTGCTCCTGGGTTTCATTTGGGAGGTGCAACTCTTGCAAAAGCTTCTGTGGGGCAAACAAAACTCCCTGGGACGTGACAGAGAGGCAGCTCTGACTTCTGGGCTGAAAAGGGATTTATTGAACCAGTTGTTGTGAGGGAATTGAAATAAAAAGTGAACTGAGGAGCAGCATTTCTTCTGGGTAAAAAAAAAAAACAGCTCCAGTCCCATCCAGGCAAATTGGGATGAGCTTTGGGATCTCAAACTAAAATAAAACTGGTCTTAAATACACAGATACTGCAGCAAAGGTGTTTAGAATTATGTGCATGAACTAATTTCATTTTTTCTTCACTCAAAACCCATTCTAGTGTGACTGTCTAAGAATTAGACTCGAGATTAATTGATCTTGACATAGTTGAGGGCAGACTACCATTAAAGCTGAGCTTAGGCTGGAAAAACTCCACAAAGATTGATGTGTTCTGATGTGGAGTGGTGCTTTTTAACTGCAAGATCTCCCTGAGTTTAAAAAGGAGGAAATCAGCTGGAGAGGATCCTGGGGCTTCCTATTGCTCATTCCATGGGAGCTGCAGCTGAATGGGGTCACCCCTCAGCTCAGTCAGGAGGGCTCAGTAAAGCCAGGTTTGTTTTCCAGATCCAAAATGTTGTCCTGGCACTCTGGAAAAGGGGATCTGAGCCATCCAATTCCCCTTAAAATTAGGAGTTAATCATTTCCCAAAACTCTCAGGCACCTAAAAGAACAAATCCACAGCTATTTTTGGGAACGGCAGAGGTGGGGATGGATGGCACAAACTGATGGAAAAGCTAGTGGATTATACTCAATAAATATACCAATTTTTTCCTCATATTTAGACTGAGCTTGGTGCTAGAGTAAATTATCAAAGCAGTCATACTTTCATTAGTGATTAAACCAGCTCAGATATAATTAATCCATGGTGAAATCAATTGTAATTCACTCCTGTCTCATGGTGAGAGAAGGAACAGAAAAAACTCCCCCAGGTCACAATCAATACCCAAAACTGAGGACAGTTTTCAAAGATCCCAGTCTGTAAAATAAATATCTCTGGTGCGTCTCAGCTAAAGAGATGATTCATATCAAAAATGCTCACTTTTCATTAAAGAGTTCTCTTGCTCCACATTCCCAAAAGATTTGCTGCCCTCCTCCCCAAGCCTGGTATCTTTAAAATCCCAGGAATCCCTACAGTGATTTTCCATGTCCTGCTGCTAAAGCTTTCTTTGTCCTCATTAGGAAGCTCCAATTTTGTGACACAAATTAATGAGGATGAGGGGACAAAGAAAGTGGCATCTTCCAGGTTTAGCATTCAAGATTTCCTTCCCTCTTTGTTTTTTATCCTCTCTTTCCATTTATGCATCCAGAGCTCTCTGGGAAGACATCCAAAGGTTCTTGGCATGGCACTGGGCATGGTTGGTGTCCAGTTCTGGCCCTCAGTTTGGGAAGGACATGGAGGGGCTGGAGTGTGTCCAGAGGGGGCAACGAGGCTGGTGAGGGGCTGGGAACACAAACCCTGTGAGGAACCCCTGAGGGAGCTGGGGGTGTTTATCCTGGAGAAAAGGAGACTCAGGGGTGACCTCAGCACTCTCTGCAACCCCTGAAAGGTGCCTGTGCTCAGCTGGGGCTGGGCTCTGGCTCCAGCAGCCCTGACACAACCAGAGCACACAGCCTCGAGCTGCTCCAAGGGAAATCCAGGCTGGATGGCAGGAAGGAGTTTTTCCCAGGAAGAGTGATAAAGTTCTGGAATGTTCTGCCCGGGGAGGTGCTGGAGTCACCATCCCTGGGTGTGTTTAACCAAAGCCTGGATGTGGCACTGGGTGCCAGGGTTTGGTTGAGGTGTTGGGGCTGGCTTGGACTCCATGATCCTGAAGGTCTCTTCCAACCCAGGGATCCTGGGATTCTGGGATTCTGGGAATTCTGTGAAATGCAGGAGCATCCCAGGGAAATATGGAAACACCTTTCCTTTCTTGGGACTGGGCAAGCACCTGCATGGAAAAACCTCCTTCACATTTAGGGAATCCCAGGATCTTCAGGAAGAGCAGGTCAGGAGATGAGCAGAGGGATGGAGCAGCTCTGCTGGGAGGAAAGGCTGGGAGAGCTGGGATTGTTCCCCTGGAGAGGAGAAGCTTTGGGCTGAGCTCAGTGTGGCCTTGCAGGGCCTGAAGGAGCCCCAGGAACCATGGAGAGAGACAATTTCCAAGGGCTGCAGGGCCAGGAGCCAGGGAATGGCTCCCAGTGCCAGAGGGCAGGGCTGGATGGGACCTTGGGAATTAGGAATTGTTCCCTGGCAGGGTGGGCAGGGGCTGGGATGGAATTCCCAGAGCAGCTGTGGCTGCCCCTGGATCCCTGGCAGTGCCCAAGGCCAGGCTGGACACTGGGGCTGGGAGCACCTGGGACAGTGGAAGGTGTCCCTGCCATGGCAGGGGTCAGGTGAGATAACCTTTAATGTCCCTTCCAACCCAAACCATCCTGAGAACCTCTGAAGGCAAAATTTGGGCTGGTGATTTCCCCAAAAAGCTCTAAATATTTGTGCCATGGATATTTTATAAATCCCACTTTGGGAATAACCAGCTGAGAGCAGCCTGTGTCTCCAGGGGAGTGGATTAAAGTGACAATGATGACAAAGACATTTCTGAACTTGATTTTCTTGCACCATCATGAGTGCCAGAAGCCTCATCCCTGGGGACCACCCGAGGTGGAGCTCCTGAGGAATGCCACTCATGCCAGCTGGCATGTCCTGTTTACCCCCTGGAATTACTCCTCCATCCCTCTGCCTCCTGGAGTTAAGAAGCAGCGCTCCCTGAAATAATTTATTCGGGCCTCACCCATAAATTTTCTCCCTAAACTTCAATGCAGCATTCCAAAATGAACCAAAATATCCCGGAAAAGCTCTGCTCTTATCTCTTGGCTGTCTGGCTTTGGGCAACATTTTCCATGACAACGAGCAGCAGCAAAAGAAAAAAAAAAAACAACAACCAGAGCCCAAACAACAGCAGGGGATGGATGGACCAACACAAACAAAAGGAAATACAACAAATTTTTATCCATAAAAAACAACTTCTTCAGCAAAGTTTGTTATTTTATCTTTGATCCCCAGGACTGTTTTCCAAGCAGAAGGATCCTCAGCATCCAGTTCAAAATCTCCCATGAATACTCTAAGAAAATATAATTTTTATTTATTTCAGCTCTTTCTTCACCCAAATTTATATTTATAAATTTATATTTCTCACCATTCAGGCATAGGCTGTTAACTGTTTTCCCATAAGGAAATAACCAACAATTTTGCCTTGGAAATCGTATTTATCTCCCTGAGGAAGCTGAATTATGAAAGCTAAAAAAATAAAAAAAAAAAACCAGCTAAATTCAGTGGAGTTTTTTCTTCTATTTCAAACCTCTGACAGCATGAAGAAAATCAGATTTTTTTTTAAATCATCGAATATAAATGAATAATATTTAATCCAAATTGAGAGCACTGAGCAGTGTTTAAAGAGAAGGGAGTCACGGTCTAACTCTTCCCAAAGAGTGGGAATGTGGCTGGGAGGGGGAGATGAGCCCCAGACACTGCTGAAATCTCTGAAGATGTCTGCAACAACCACCACTCTCCCTAATGAGACCTCAGAATGTCTTGATGAGCTTCTCTAATTGCTCTGCATAATTGGAAGAAGCTGCAGCCCCATTTCAAAAATGCTCAGCTTCGAATTGGGGGAATGTGGCTCTAATTAAGCTGAGGGGGGTGGGTTTGGTTTAGGGGGGCTTTTGTTTTATTTTTTGTTTTGTTCTGTTTTGGTTTGGTTTGCAGCCTTGATGACTTAAGGATGAAAACAACGTTAATCAGTGACCAGATTTATTATCAATTATCAATTTCAAACATCTCTGAATTTACTGATAGTTTTTGGGTTCATCAGGGGATTTGTACTGTTAATAAAGGAACAACCAACATTTCTTAATATTTCACTTGTTCCCACTAAATCAGAAGCTTTTCCCAAAATTCTCCCTTTCAGGCAGCACACAAATAACCAGAAATACTTAAAAAAGCAGATAAAAAGGTAAATATTTATGCTGGGGATGTTCACCCATGGGAGATCTTAGAGCACTTCCAGGGGTTTAGGAAAAGGAGGGAGAGGGATTTTTATAAGGACAGAGAGTGACAGAACAATGGGAATGGTTTTAAAGTGAGGTGGGGTTGGATAGGATGTTAGGAAAAGCAGGGAATTCTGTGCCTGGTGCCCCCCAGGACTGGGTTGGCTCTCCCAGCTCCCAAGGAACATTCCTGGCTCCCAGGGAACATTCCTGGCTAACATTCCTTGCCAGAATCTCAACATCCCTTTCCACTTCTGCTCTCCCGTGTCTGTCCACCATCCAGGCTTGTTCCAGGTACAGAATCCATCCAGGTCTTTGTTCAAGTGTTGTTCCCAGACCTCTCATTTTTCTGGGACTCTCCTTCCAGGGATTCAACCATCTCCCATCACCACTTATCGCCCCAGAAGGGTGAGATTTGTCCATGGATTCTCCCAAATTCCACCTGGTCAATCATGAGCTCCTTGCCGTAGATCCAGCTGGATTTATCTCCATGCTGGGATCATGGCTGCAAAATCCCATGATCCAACTTTTCTCCCAGAGCTGGATTTCTCTCTCAGTCTCAGCGTGGCGTTTAGACTGAGATGAAAAGATGCTGCTCTTCCCTATTTACTACTGGAAAACCATGGAATTGGGTGCTGGGAGTGAATTATGAGAAACCTGGAATATTATCATGGACATGTCTGTCAGTCCCAATATCAGTGATGCCTTGAGAGGCTGCCCTAGAGCAGAGGCTGGACAGAGCTAAAGAACAAAGCAGGGATTTATGAAAAGGATTTCCTCCATGGATCCACCTTGGGCAGCACAAGAGCCCAGCCAGGGCTGCACCCAAGATGAACCAAAATGGTCCCAAAATGGACACCGGGCACGGGCTCTGGCACTTTTATCAGTTCTGCTCCATTTGCACATTGGAGTTCATTGTCCAATTCCAGCTTTAGCCCATCAAGTCCCATCCTGCTTGTTTTTCTCTCTTCAGCCCACGTTGTTTGTGCTCTTGGGCTGAGATTTGGATCATTTGTCCTTGGTCCCCAGCTAGAGAAGGAATTGTTTTGTCTCCCTGCTCTGTGAAGAGAGCTCACCATCCCATAATATGAAGCCCAGACCCACACACTAAAGCAGCACAGAATCTGAAACATAGAAAAGCCAAAACCTGAGGCATCATTTCCCACCTTGCCTCCAGTATCTCCATTTCCACAAGGAACTGTGCAGAGAGTGAGGCTTAACAAGGATATTCCTAAAACTGGAACTTTCTGGAATCCCAGGATTCAGGTTGGAAAAGCCCTCCCAGCCCAGGGAGTCCCAGCTGTGCCCCATGCCCACCTTGTCCCCAGCCCAGAGCTCTGAGTGCCACCTCCAGGTGACACCTCCAGGGCTGGGCACTCCAAAGCTCCCTGGGCAGCCCCTGCCAAGGCCTGAGCACCCTTTCCATGGGGAAATTCCTCCTGGTGCCCACCCTGAGCCTGCCCTGGCCCAGCCTGAGGCCGTTCCCTCTCCTCCTGTCCCTGTTCCCTGGGAGCAGAGCCCGCCCCCCCCGGCTGTCCCCTCCTGGCAGGGACTTGTGCAGAATGAGTTGGAATATTGGAATATTGGCCCAAAACAGGTTGAGGACAGGAGTAGGAGCAAGGCAGCCTTATCCCCCTGATCACCACCAGCAGCAGCAAAGCTTTGTGGTGTTTGCCTCGTTCATTCCTCGGTTTTAATGACTTTTTTTTTCCCCCTTTAGGAGCACAAAAGATCCAGGAGATCGAATCTGGCACTACAACATCTCTCTTGTAATCTCCTTGCTCGAAAATGTGTTAATTTGGAAAACTAGAAAGGAGGATAAAAGGAGGATTTATGAACACACGCAGGCTAATAAATAAGCTTATAACACTGCGAAAGGGCCGTTGTTAAATATGTTTTACATTTGAAGGGCTGTAAAATTGTTCAAGCCAGCTCTGGTGAGCCTGGTTTTAATGAAGTCTTTTCTTTCTACAAGGCAGCGTATTCCATGTGGAGAAGGTTATTTCCTCCCATTCCTGATGGAGTCAGCTCTCCCAGGGATGGCCAGGGCACTTGTTAGAGCTGTTGATTATCCCTCTTTCCCAAAGGAATGAGAAATCTCACTATCCAAAACATTCTTTGAGCACTGGTGGAGGCTGCCTAACAAAGTGTCAGATGTGCAGAGCTGGGATCTCTTAGAAATAAATGGTCAGTGACAAAAATCCCAAAGGAATGAGAAATCCAGGCTGTGCGCTGTGTGGTCATGCCCAGGAGGAACATCCAGGCTGGTCGTCCTTCCCAAAAGTTTTGCTTTTCCCATTCTGCAATCCCAGCACTTCTGATCATCCCACACCTTTTAAAGTTGGTTTTCTCCTGCATCTTTTCTTCCATCCCCCTGAGCATTCAGTGTTCCCTGTGCCTCTTGCTGTGGGATGGCTTCATCCCTGATTTCTCCTCACGCTCACAGTCTGCTTATCATGGAATTCCAGAATGGTTTGGGTTGGAAGGGACCTTAAAGATCATCTTGTTACAACCCTGCCATGGCAGGGACACCTTCCACTGTCCCAGGCTGCTCCCAGCCCCAGTGTCCAGCCTGGCCTTGGGCACTGCCAGGGATCCAGGGGCAGCCACAGCTGCTCTGGGAATTCCATCCCAGCCCCTGCCCACCCTGCCAGGGAACAATTCCTAATTCCCAAGATCCCATCCAGCCCTGCCCTCTGGCACTGGGAGCCATTCCCTGGCTCCTGGCCCTGCAGCCCTTGGAAATTGTCTCTCTCCATGGTTCCTGGGGCTCCTTCAGGCCCTGCAAGGCCACACTGAGCTCAGCCCAAAGCTTCTCCTCTCCAGGGGAACAATCCCAGCTCTGCCAGCCTTTCCTCCCAGCAGAGCTGCTCCATCCCTCTGCTCATCCTGCTGCCTCCTCTGGGCTCTCTTCAGCAGCTCCAGCTCCTCCCTGGGCTGGGCCCAGGGCTGGGGCAGCTCTGCAGGTGGGCTCTCACCTGAGGGGCACAGGGACACAATCCCAATCACTTTCCTGTTCCTGTCATTTTATTTTTCCCTTCACTTTCTCTTGCCACTGTGAACTTTTCCAGACCCAGATAAAACCTCAGGAGCAGCCAAAAGCCCTCTGGCCCCATAGCTGAGCACAATGACATTTTTATCAGTGTTCTCCAACTTGGAATTTCACTCCATTGGCATGGGAGAACCTCCAGGCAGTGGAGCAAAGGTGTGTGACTGCAGGAGAAGTGTGTTAAGCAAAGGAAAAATTGGTGACACCTCCCTCTTGTTTTCCCAGAAGGGAATCCAGAGGTGAGGTGCTCCTGACAAGCTCCTGATCCTGAAAAGAGAGGGAGGAAGGAACTGAAACAAGGCTGAGTCACAAAACTCCTGAGGAGGCTTTTGAGGCAGAGCATCTCATGTGCCACCCCTTGCCGGTGGCTCTGGAGCTGGGAATGTGGTCCTGCAGGGATGCAGGGCAGGGAATGTGGTCCTGCAGGGATGCAGAGCAGGGAATGTGGTCCTGCAGGGATGCAGGGCAGGAATTGGCTTTGAACTGGAGGGTGGCCTGTGGCAGCCGAGCCTCTCCCTCCTCCGTGTGGGCGTGAGCTTGGCAGCAGCTCTGAACTCCTTGCATATCCTAAACCTGCTCCTCGCCCTTCCCTTTCTCCCAGAAAAGAATGTGTTTATTACCCCTTGGCATTCCCAGGAATGGCTTTGTTTCAGTGGAATTTGTGCCTTCTCTGACTAGGGAAATATTCACTGCCATCCTCAGGATTTTCCTTTGGAGCCTTTTCCTTTGGAGCCTTGGGATTTTCACATGAGCCTCTCACATCCAGCAGGTTTCTGGATGTTACTGTCAGGTAACTACCCCAGGAAAATCCCATGGGAAATCCACATCAACTGGAAAAAAACTGTCCTGAACCCAATTCAAAGGCTCTGAGTGAGGACAGGGAAAGGCTGAGGAGGAAACAATTCCTGGTGTCCCACCCACCTCGCGGGGCAGGGGATGGACAGGCCACACATCGGGAAGTATTTCCACGGTCCAGCCCCTGGATAATTTATGAGGGCTTAAAATGCTAAATCCTAATGTTCCAACTGCTCTCTCCTGTGCAGAGGTGGGCAGGGTAATGGAGCATTAAGTCTGGCTCAGGCTGAAACCCGGCTCTGTCTCGGCTCCGTGCCCAGGACTGAGGGAGACTCAGAGCCAGGGTGATGAAAAGTGTCTGGAATCACCTCCAGGAGCTCAGGGTGACCCGAGGAGCTCCCACGCAGGTGCCACATCCCATCCCTCTCCTATTCCCTGCTCCACGCTCACACCCAAAGACCTGAGGAATTTTTTTGCCCCGTGGGGTTGACACAAAGAAATGTTTGGCTTCTCCCAGCCAGGGCTGCACTTCCCAAGCTCTTGGAGAAACACTGAGCCATAATTAGAGGCATCTTTCAGCAGGATTTATCCCCAGGAAGGTGAGACAGCGTGAATTCCTCCCCCCCCTCTGAAGGTAAACTGCTGCTGAACTCTCAGCCCCACGTTCACCTGCCTGATGGAACATGTTTGGAATTACATAAGACCAAGTTTTATTTCGTTTCAGGTGCACAGAGAGGGTTGCACCAAATCCCTGAGACACTTTTCCAGCTGGAGAAAGCCGCACATGGCAGGAATTTGCACTCGTTTTGGAACAGCTCAGAGGGGAGAACTGGCATTTCCACAACTTTTTTATGAAACGTGTAGAGATTTGCAAAATCCATGTCCAGATTTGCCCCAACTTAGGACAAACATTTCTGTCCCAGGTCAGGATCATTTTTAAAAGTTGGAACTGTAGAAAAAAGGCACTTTGGTAATTCAAATTCTTTGAATTGGACTTTGCGTGGAATCAGATAATCACAGGACCACAGAATGACTGAGTTGGGAGGGACCTTAAAGCCCATCCAGTGCCACCCCTGCCATGGCAGGGACACCTCCCACTGTCCCAGGCTGCTCCCAGCCCCAGTGTCCAGCCTGGCCTTGGGCACTGCCAGGGATCCAGGGGCAGCCACAACTTGAACTTTTCTAATGCTGGGAATGGATGCAACTGAATTTTCCATGTGATTTTAACAGGGTTTTTTTTTTTCAAATTCTGGCACACTGCCATATTTTGTATTTATATACAACCACAGAATATCCTGAGTTGGAAGGGACCCACAAGGATCATCCAGGACTCCCCAGCCCCCAACAGCCCCACCCTGNGGCAGCCACAACTTGAACTTTTCTAATGCTGGGAATGGATGCAACTGAATTTTCCATGTGATTTTAACAGGGTTTTTTTTTTTCAAATTCTGGCACACTGCCATATTTTGTATTTATATACAACCACAGAATATCCTGAGTTGGAAGGGACCCACAAGGATCATCCAGGACTGCCCAGCCCCCAACAGCCCCACCCTGTCCATCCCTGGCAGCTCCTGGAGCTCTGTCAGCCTCGGGGCCGTGCCCATTCCCTGGGGAGCCTGGGCAGTGCCAGCACCTCTGGGGGAAGAACCTTGCCCTAAAATCCAACCTAAATCCCTCCTGGGCCAGCCCCAGCCACTCCCTGGGTGCTGTCCCTGTCACCAGATAAAAAGAGACATTCAATCAACCCAGTAGTATTTTTTCCCACTGAGTGACAGTCACTGGCTGTGTCTGCTTTTGATGCAAACAATAAAGGAGACATAAAATCATCCTAATCCCCAGCTCAAACCACTCACTCCTCTTTCCAAGCATTTCTTGTTGACTCCCCCACCAGTCCCAGTCCCCAAATAAACACCCAAAGGGTCTCAATCCTCCTGGTTTTTCCATGTGCTTCTCCACTCTTCCCTCTGCACAGGGAAGTGCTGAGAATTGCACAATATTTGGTTTTCAACCTATTTTGGGCTGGATTTTATGCTCTGCAAAAACTACAGACTTCTGAGATCCCACCTGGAAGGCCCTGCACCAGTCTGGTGTCCCCAACATGGGAAGGACATGGAAATGTTGGGAAAAGTTCAGAGGAGGCCACAAAGCTCCTGAGGGGACTGGAGCAGCTCCCCTATGGAGACAGGATGGGAGAGCTGGGAATGTCCAGCCTGGAGAGGAGGAGTTTGTGTGGAGACCTCACAGCAAATCCCAGGGTCTGAAGGGACTCCAGGAGAGCTGGAAAGGGACAAATCATCCAGAAGTGGAATGACAGGAGCCAGGGAATGGCTCCCAGTGCCAGAGGGCAGGGCTGGATGGGATCTTGGGAATTAGGAATTGTTCCCTGGCAGGGTGGGCAGGGGCTGGGATGGAATTCCCAGAGCAGCTGTGGCTGCCCCTGGATCCCTGGCAGTGCCCAAGGCCAGGCTGGACACTGGGGCTGGGAGCAGCCTGGGACAGTGGCAGGTGTCCCTGCCATGGCAGGGGTGGCACTGGGTGGGCTTTGGGGTCCCTTCCAACCCAACCCACTCTAGGATTCCATGATTGATACATCTGGGCTTTGTGGAGACATTTCTTGCATTCAGGTCCTGGTAGGAAGAAAAAAACCTTGTTTTCTCCACCTGAACATTTCCAGGCTTGCTGGGTGTCCTTCAGCTCTTCATTTATTTCTCCATGCTCCCATCTCTGCACTGAAGGGATAATAATTCCCACCCTTTCTGTGAAGCCACTTTTCAATGATTATACAAAACTCATCACTTTCCCAGGTCCTTGGGAAAACAATTTATTTAAATTACTTAACACAACAGCAAAAATACCCTTAAGAAGGCACTAAAAACCTAAAATTATCCCACTTTTTTCTCAATGTATGGGAAAGGTTTAATTAGTAAACAAACTTTCCCTGGTGCTTTAATTTAATTGGCTGGAAAAACATGTGGGATTTTTTCCTAATTTCCACTTCACCCTGATTTGGCCCTGCCTAAAGCTGTGCTCCCACTGTGGTCAGGACATTTGCTCAGTCCTGCCTTAAAGTTGTGTTCACAGGAGAGATCTGGGAAGGAAGGACTGGGGAAGCGTCAATAAATGTTGTATTCCTTCAGAATCATGAATTATGGGTGAAATTGGGGAGTTTTGAACATGAAAATTTTAAGTTTGTAGCACTTTCCACTGCCTTTTTTCTAAAATTTGTTTTGGGATGGGGTTTTTGTTTTTTTTGAAACTGTGGGAATATTTCAAAAGGACATTGAGGGGCTGGAGCGTGTCTAGAGAAGGGAATGGAGCTGGGAAGGGGCTGGAAAACAAATCCTGGGAGGAGCAGCTGAACTGGGGGGGCTCAGCCTGGAGAAAAGGAGGCTCAGGGGGGACCTCACTGCTCTGCACAACTCCTGCCAGGAGGGGCAGGGACAGGAGGAGAGGAAATGGCCTCAAATGGCACCAGGGGAGGCTCAGGTTGGAGACTGGGAAAGAAAATTTCCCTGGCAGAGTGGTCAGGCCTTGGGATGAGCTGCCCAGGGAGGTTTGGAGTCACCAGAATTGTCCCAGAGGAGTCTGGATGTGGCCCTTGGGGACAGGGTTTGGGGTGATGCTGCTGGGGCTGGGGTGGCACTGGATGGTCCTGAAGGTCCCTTCCCACCTTGATAATTCTGGGATTCTGAGCCTGACACAGGTGGCTGGTGACTGCTCCAGTTTTCCTGGAGTACCAGGGTAACCTGAGCAGATGTTTGACCCAGGTTTTCAAAGAGCACAGCCTGACACCTTCAAAGAACCAAACATTCCAAGTGTTCCCATCCCTGGAGCTGCTCAACCCCAACTACTCCTGTCCTTGGTCCCCCTGGCTCCCAATCCATTAGAATTCCCTTAAGGAAGGTGGAATTTGGGGGGTGCTGCCATCACCCAGAGTCTCCCAGGGCCTGCCCAGCTCCAGCAGGACCCAAACCCCTCATCCTACCCTGGAGCAAGTCGGAGTTGGTGATTCCTGACACATCTGAGCTCTGCCTGCCACCTATTGGTGTTAAAACTTCTGAGCCCGTATTCCCATTCCTATTCCCAGCTTTTTTTAGGCCAAAACTGTACCAGGGTAAAGATGACACCATCTTTTGGCCAGGGTCACTCAGAAATGTCTCCTGTGGCCACACCTGGCTGTTCCCTGGCTCGTGAGAGGGCAAGAAAAGGGAATTGTGTGCTGAAAGAGTTGGTTTGGTTTTCCAGAGGCACTTTCATGGCAAGCCAAACATTTGTTCCCAAAGCCAGGATTTGTGATCTTAAAATTCCCAGGACATGAAAGGCTGAGAGCTTTGTTAGTTTTATTGAAATGCTTTATGTCAGAGAGTGAAACATTCCTGGTGACTCCACACAGAAATGCCCAATCCAGAGGGAGATGGATCAGCCCCACTGCACAGGAATTGGCATTTCAGCTCCTGGGACACTGACTCCACACCACAGAGTGATAAAATCATGGAATTACAGAGTGGTTTGGGATGGAAGGGACCTTCAAAATCATCTCATCCCACCCCTGCCATGACAGGGACACCTGCCACTGTCCCAGGCTGCTCCCAGCCCCAGTGTCCAGCCTGGCCTTGGGCACTGCCAGGGATCCAGGGGCAGCCACAGCTGCTCTGGGAATTCCATCCCAGCCCCTGCCCACCCTGCCAGGGAACAATTCCTAATTCCCAAGGTCCCATCCAGCCCTGCCCTCTGGCACTGGGAGCCATTCCCTGGCTCCTGTCATTCCACTTCTGGATGATTTGTCCCTCTCCAGCTCTCCTGGAGCCCCTTTAGGCCCTGCCAGGGGCTCTGAGCTCTCCCTGGAGCTTCTCCTCTCCAGCTGAACATTCCCAACTGCCTCAATAACCAACTTATCTTCCAAACAACTCCTCAGAATTACCCAGAATGGAGCGGGGAAGTGAATTTTAAGAAACTTACGGAACAAATCCCAGTTTAAGATGGGAAGGGATCACCAGTCCAGTGCTCCAGACTTCATTCTGTATTTTTACCAAACCTTGTGGTGCCTTTAAAGGGAGGCAGGGGTGGAAAGATTCAGCCCAGATGCTTCAATCCGGGGATGTGATGCTCAGACAAATAATTTTTCCAAGATCCCCCCTTAAAAGAAGTGGGCTCCTGATCCATGTGGCCTAAACTGGCGTTCCCATCACTGGAGAAAAATCAGCATTTTCTTGTCCACTCACAACTCTCAGAGGCCTCAATCAGAGTCTGATCCTGTCCTTAAGTCTCCTCATTTTGCATAAATCTCCCACTGAACTCCATAAAACCCCTGGAATTAACCCCTGTGCTCAGTGTGGCACTGGCAGAAATGATATCCAAATATTCCTTTAGTTAATGTGGGGAGAATGAGAGGAAGTCATTGCTCCATTTTTATTAATCACTGATAGCCATTATTATTAATATTGAAAAGTATTGGTTTTCCACAGGTTTTGGGGTTGTTTTTATTTGGGGTTGTTTTGCTTGGTTTTTTTTTTTTTTTAAGATACAGGAAGGACTCTGGTGTTGTTTAAACCTCTGAATATCGAGTTTGCTGTGCCTGACCCTTTTAAAATCCAAGTGAAATAAATCTTGTGGTATTCTCTTAAATCTTGAACAGTAAAACAATAAAATTAATGTAAAACCAACAAAAACCAAACCCAAAATCAATCAACCAAGGAAACAAAACCAAACCTCAGTTTATTTGTGAAGGAAAGACAGATATGGACTAAAATTTTTTATTTTTGAATGTTTCTGAAGGAACAAAATAAAATTCCATGTGGAACATGACTAAAAGCGTCTGAGATGCAGGATTTAGGGTTAATAATTAATTTTCTTTTTTTTTTTTAATGTGGTTTTGCTCGGTCAGGACCTCCATCAATTATTTTCAAGCCCTTCTGGTGACCCCAAACTCCCCAAACACAGTTCCTCAAAGGAAGCAGGATTGGTGTTCCTGAAAGTTATCATTTCCTGTGACTTTCTTATGAGTTTCACCTCTGCTGGCCTCTCCACTTCCAGAAATTCCAAGTTCCTCCTGAAACTGCTGCAGTGACTCAGCTCCAGCAGAGCACAGGAGTTTTCCCAAAAATCTGGTTAAGAAACCAAACCAAGCTGATGGAATTATGTCCACTTGGTATTTTCATCCAGAAACTTCTGGCCAGGAAATGATAGGTAAATAGTAATTATTTAATGAAGAATTAGAGCCCCATTCCCATTGAAAAGTGCCTTGGATTTGTTGAAAATAGGGATGTGTTTGGCTTATTACGGACTTGGTTATAATCTTTGATTTTATGCAAATTTTATTCAAATTTTAGGACACAAAAAGAAACCCAGACACTGGAGCTTGCTGGCAATTCCAATTCCTGGAAATCCCTATTTAGTGCCATCAAATCACCATCCCTGGGGGTGGTCAAGGAACCCATTTTTTAATTGATTGATCAAAGATCTGCCTTGATCTTGGAGATCTTCTCCAACCTTCATTATTCTGTGATTCTGATACTGGAGAGCTGCTGTAAAAAAAAAAACAAAAAAAACAAAACAAAAAAAAAAAACGAGCACAAAAGTGATTTTCCCTCTGCAAGCAGGCAGGGTTTAAATCCGAAGCCACCCCAGAGCGCCTCTCTCTCTGCGCTAATTGATCTCTTAATTGGCTCAGTCAACACAGCATCTGCATCACACCAGCAGCACTAATTGCTACAAGATCCCGGTGAAATGTTGAGGCTCCAAAGGCAAGGAATGTGCAATGTGGATGTGCTGAATTGATTCCAAGCAGGCCTGAGAGAGGGGGGGAATTCTGGGAGAATTGGGGGCTTCCCCTGAGATTCCAAAATTATGAGGAGCCCCCCGTTCCTCCCCTAATCCATGTGGGAAAAGAGGGAAAGGAAGGTCTTGTCCAAAGAGCAGGGATAATTCCTAAAAGTATATATTTATTCTTATTTATTTTTCAATATTAATAATGGCTGTTGTTGTTTTAATGGTCAGGATTTAAGAGGATAACACAGATTTTATTTCACTTGGATTTTAAAAGGGTGAGATAAACTCAATATTTAGAGGTTTAGACACCAGAATCCTTCCTGTATCTTAAAAAAAAAAAAATCCAACCAAAACAACCACAAATAAAAACAACCCCAAAACCTGTGGAAAACCAGTACTTTTCAATATTAATAATATTGGCTATCAGTGATTAATAAAAATGGAGCAATGACTTCCTCTCATTCTCCCCACATTAACTAAAGGAATATTTGGATATCATTTCTGCCAGTGCCACACTGAGCACAGGGGTTAATTCCAGGGGTTTTATGGAGTTCAGTGGGAGATTTATGCAAAATGAGGAGACTTAAGGACAGGATCAGACTCTGATTGAGGCCTCTGAGAGTTGTGAGTGGACAAGAAAATGCTGATTTTTCTCCAGTGATGGGAACGCCAGTTTAGGCCACATGGATCAGGAGCCCACTTCTTTTAGGGGGGGATCTTGGGAAAATTATTTGTCTGAGCATCACATCCCCGGATTGAAGCATCTGGGCTGAATCTTTCCACCCCTGCCTCCCTTTAAAGGCACCACAAGGTTTGGTAAAAATACAGAATGAAGTCTGGAGCACTGGACTGGTGATCCCTTCCCATCTTAAACTGGGATTTGTTCCGTAAGTTTCTTAAAATTCACTTCCCCGCTCCATTCTGGGTAATTCTGAGGAGTTGTTTGGAAGATAAGTTGGTTATTGAGGCAGTTGGGAATGTTCAGCTGGAGAGGAGAAGCTCCAGGGAGAGCTCAGAGCCCCTGGCAGGGCCTGAAGGGGCTCCAGGAGAGCTGGAGAGGGACTGGGGACAAGGCCTGGAGGGACAGGAGCCAGGGAATGGCTCCCAGTGCCAGAGGGCAGGGCTGGATGGGATCTTGGGAATTAGGAATTGTTCCCTGGCAGGGTGGGCAGGGGCTGGGATGGAATTCCCAGAGCAGCTGTGGCTGCCCCTGGATCCCTGGCAGTGCCCAAGGCCAGGCTGGACACTGGGGCTGGGAGCAGCCTGGGACAGTGGCAGGTGTCCCTGCCACGGCACTGGATGGGCTTTGAGGTCCCTTCCAACACAAACCATTTCTAAACTCATTTAAGACTTGGCTTTATGTCTTTCAAAGCCACATGGGATGAAAAATTGCTCAGACTCAAACACGGAAACCAAGATTACATGGAAAACAAGTAGCTTTGCACAGTAGCAAATATAAAGATCTGGCTCAGAAGGGATATTTTGACGTATTCTGGTTTCCAAACATGGTCCAAAACTTTTATTTTCATTCCAGTGTGAACTCAAAATACACTTAAAATGTCAAAACCTTGAAAAACTTCCCCAAAACAAAGTTCTACCCTGAGGTCAGACTGAGTTTGGTCTGCAGAGCATGGAACAGCTGGGCAAAGGTTTTACTCTGAGAAAACACTCAGATTTCCAATCAATTTTGTGAATAAAGTTTTCCTATGTTTAACAGCTCACAGTCAGAATTCCATGGATAATTTGATAGTTTCTGTTTCTGGAAATCAAACTTCCAGCATTAGATCCTTGACCTGGTGTTGGGGTGAGAGCTTGGCCCTAATCAAGAGGAATGAGAAATGAAGGAAATAGAAAATGTTCATGTTTTATTCAACCTGGACAGAAGAACAAACTGAGTCAAATCTGCAGCAGTTATGATGACTTTAATGTGATTTTTAGAGCACTAAAATCACCAGAAGTCAGATCTGAGTGAGATTTGTGGTGGTAAAAATCCTGCCTTTGCTGGCAGGGGAAACTCTGAGGGTGAGGAATTTTCACTCCAGTGCCTTCCTGCACATCCCAGGCTCTTCTTAACGGGACACTGAAAGAGGAACAGTTCTGATCTCTGCTCCCTGTGACCCAACAGGACCTGAGGGATCCATGCCAAGGTTTAATTTTCAAATACTCCCATGGGGTAGGAGATGTAATGCTCTTATCTTTTCTTTTGGGCCAAATCTCAAACCACAAAAGGACCAATTCAGGCTCCAGGGCCTCAGGAGGGAGACAGAAATGGAAAAATCTTTATTTATTTTGGCAAAGGTAACCATTCTGGCAGGGATTGAAATTCAAATGTGGTGTTCCAAAGGAGAGGCTGGAGAGCAGTGGAGGGGAAAGGGGCCTGGGGGTCCTGGCTGGTGGCAAGCTGGATGTGAGTGAGCAGAGCCCTGGAGGCAGGAGGGACATCCCTGTCCTGGGGACAGCAGGGACAGGACACAGGGCATTGTCACACTCGGCCTCACTCCAGTGCTGGGCACACTTTTGGGTGTCTCAATAGAAGAAACACAAAAAGCTCTCCAAGAGTGTCCAAAGGAGGGACACGAGGTGGGGAAGGGTCTGGAGGGGCCACACGAGGAGAGGGCACCNGGGGGCTGGGCAGGGCCAGGGCTGGGATTGATGATCCTGTGGGTCCCTACAGCTGAGGATATTCCAGAATTCCATGATTTCCAGGCTGAGAGAGATGGGATGGCTCAGCCCCAAGTAGGGAAATCTGGGGACAATCTAGTTTTGGTAGAGGAGAATAAAGAAATCCCAGTGAGAGGAGGAGGACAGAAAGGCAATGAACAGAAACACAGAAATACAGGAAGTACCATTTCCTGTGGGTTCCCAACCCTAGAAGTACCCAAAAATAGGGTTTCACAGAATCCCAGAATCCCAGGATCACTGGGTTGGAAGAGATCTTTAAGATCGAGTCCAAGCCAGCCCCGACACCTCAACTAAACCCTGGCAGCCAGTGCCACATCCAGGCTTTGGTTAAACACATGAACGAGATGATCCCCAGCCATCAATCCCATCAGCAATTCCTTGAAAACTAATTTGGAAAATAGAGGGAAAATGGACTAAAATTTACTCTGAGTAAACCAAGAGATGTGTTACATCCTAAAATCTTAATTTTTGTGTAAGATGAGGGATACATGTGGTAAATACAGGAGCTCTGAGCTTTCACCTGCTTCATGGAAAACCATTTATTATGGTAGAAAATCCAAATATGAGCTACCAATCAGCCTGAGGAAAGAACAGGAAATATCAAACCCCTGCAGCTAAAATCAGTTTGACAGTGCAAATGCTCTTGACAGAAAATGAGCAGCACATCTCGTTTGTGTAATGCCATCCCACCCCTCTCCCAGTCCCAGGCAAGGCAATTAAAATCATCATTCCCAGGAGCATCCCAGAGGAGTTTCCATGGAATTACAGAGCAGGGAGAGGGGGACAGGGTACCACGATACCCACTATCCATTAGGCATAATGTTAATTGTACTCTGGGTATTGGAGAGCATTAAAATCTGACAGAAAATTCGCAGCAAATGCCATTCTCAGGAATTTTAGCTTTTATGCTCTGAGGAACAGAACACTCTAAATGATGGAATAAAGGCCTCGGTTTTATTAAAAAAAAAACCCCAAAAGCTGATGGTATGATGAGTGTCTCTTCTTTCCAAGATTCCAGCTATAAACTTGTGGCTTCTTCTCTAAATTTTGGTCCAGTTTCCATCTGGAACAATGGAACAGGGGAAGGAATTCAGGTGCTCTGCTCTGCCTGGGATCGAGGTGATCTCAGGCTCACCAGGGCTGCTCTTAGCGTGTTTTTTGTGTTCTTTTGCACCAATATGAAATGCAATCTTCCATTCCATGGAATATGAGAGTAGATCTGTCTTTAAAAAGGATTTTAAGAGGACTTTTCTGTTTCTCCTGGGATTCTGCATCATGGTGTTATTTTGGGCTCCTCCATGGTAGCACCTTCCAGTCTGTCCTGCTCAAAATTAGCTTTCCTAATGCCAGTGAAATCATCAAAGGCAGGGGGGTGACATCCATTAACATCTGGAATTTTCAGGAAACACAAAATCCTGCAGGTCAAAAGTATTTTTGCATAAACCCGGAAACAGCAGATGCATGGAAAAGATCCCATAAAGTCTCATAACTCCAGAGGGTCAAATCATAATAAAAAGTAGAATTTGATCTTATTCTTTCCTTATTCAAAGGTATCACTGAGTCCTGAGAAGAACCAGCCCAAAACCTGATCAGAATGAAGTTGTTCCTCTCGCTCTTTTGAAATGTATCTCAAAACCCCACATATTTAAAAGAGACTTTTGTCTCTGCACTCCACTTGAATTATTCATGCGAAATCAATCCCTGAGATATCTGCAACCATTCCGTGTACGAGGCTCTGGTCAATTTACAAATTATTTTTAGGCCAAATGTGCAGCAAAATTCTTTCCAGCTAATTGCCAAATGGAGTTGGGCTTGGCCTGGTTTGAACCCAGCTGCTTGGGCTGCTTGTCTGCATTAGCTAAGCTGAGGTTAAGAGAGAAGAGGGGTGGGATTCATGCAGCAATTTACTCCAGCCTGGGCCTTCTCCTGGCTGTAGAACAGCAGGAGAACTCAGCAGGGACAAAAACTGGTGCAGGTCTTCTAAAAGAGTGGTGAAAATTCAGATTTTCCACCTCAGGAATTAAGAGGCAGATTTGGATCATGCAGGTGAAGGAAGAGACCAGGGTAAGAACTGGAATGGGAACAAGAGGGAAGAGAATGAAGATGGAGAGAGGTTATTTACAAGAGGTTGTAGTGGGGGGAATTGTTTCAGACTTCCAGAGGGCAGGGCTGGATGGGATATTGGGAAAGAATTCCTCCCTGGGAGGGTGGGGAGGCCTTGGCACAGGGTGCCCAGAGCAGCTGCCCCTGGATCCCTGGAAGTGTTCCAGGCCAGGTTGGATGGGGCTTGGAGCAACCTGGGGTAGTGGAAGGCTCCCTGCCCACCACAAGGGAATTGAAATGAGATGAGATTTAAGATCCCTTCCAGTCTCAGAGCAGAAAAATTAGCTCAAAAGCCAAAATTTTTGCCTGTTTTTGCACAACTCACATCCATAAATATGGAATTCCATGTAACAGCCCTGTGCTGCTGAGTAGGAGGGACAGACTCAGCAGGAAGGCCCAAACCACCTGGAATGAGTTGTGATTTTATTAAAATGATAATAAAAATCCAAGAACTCCCATGAAAGAAGTAATTTGAAATTTGCTTTGAAGAACAGTGTCAGCTTTTGGGTAGAGCCTTCAAGCAGTGGCATAAGAAGTGGGAAAATGGAATTGCTCACCACAGCAAGGGGACATAAAACTGGTGCTAAAGTTCGTTTGCAAATGATATAAAGGAAAAAAAAACTGGATCAGCAGCACTATTTAAACCCATTCCTAAAAAATTTCAGTGGTGGACAATCAGGTCGCCTCAGAAATTTATTGCAGCTCTTCCTGGGTGTGAGAAGAATTCCCTGACTCTTCTCCTTGCTGCAAGAACTGATAGGTCTGGCCTAAAATCCTTCTCTGTTGCTGATGGTTCAAACCCAAAAGGATAGGGATTGAGGCCTAAAATTTAATCCAGCTCAACCAGGACTTCATGTCTGGAAGGGTTTCTGCAGTGGACAATTATTAGATAATCCAGAACAGGTAAAGCTTCTTCTTAACTGATGTTTGTTAGGTGACATTTACCTAAAGTGTTAATTATGGGGTAAAGTGAAAAATAGAAAACAAATGAAAACACAGACTCTCATTCAAGCCGCACACGGCCTTGTTTGGTTTCCCAGGGTCAAAACTCAAGCTCCTGAGGTTTTACAAAGCTCGGCTCTCCCAAGTTACCCATTACAGACCTAGGGAAGGGAAGGGAAACCCAGACTTTTATCTAAGCCACACCTCTGGAAAGGCTTCAGAGGAGCTGGAAGCCACTTGTGACCCCACACAGGTCATCCCAAACCTCAACGCACCCCACAGAGGTCATCCCAAACCTCAACCCACCCCACACAGGTCATCCCAAACCTCAACCCACCCCACACACCCCCTGCAGACGCCGCCCGTGCCTCATTTGCGGTGTCTCCACTCCAGCAGGTTCCCCTGCAGCAAATCCCTGGGGATTTTGGCAATTTGGAAGGCTGAGCATGACCCAAACATGAGCTAATTTCCAAGGAGAACAGCGTGAAATGGGCCCGTGACTTCCAATAAGCGGCGTCTCCGCGCCGACTTCTGAGAAGTGCGGAACTGTTTATGGGCGTTTTAGCAGAGCTGGTGCTTGTAAGTGATCTCCCTGCCCAGCCTCAAGAATCCACTTACAGCACTAATTGTTTCCACAGAAAGTGATTTTTAATGCACCAAGATCCTCTCATTTCCCCCCTCCCTTCTTTTCCCCCTCTCAGAGCCACCTCAGGCCTCAGAATGAGGCCTGCAGTCACCGGTGGCCTCATGTTCTCCACAAATAAATAAAACAAAATAGCAAAGAAGCACGGAGATAATTTAAAATTATTTAGCATTTCCCCCCGTGTTTTGGCTTGTGGAAGTGTCCCAGTGATTATTTATCACATTTGCTGTTTTGCAAGAGAATTTAACCAGAAAGAGAAGCTGGTCTCAGACCAGTTTTAATGCTGATCTCAGAACAAAGAGATCAAAGTTACTCCAGATCTACAAAACAAAGACATTGGAGCCATATACCTTTTTCCAATTAACTGTTTAAAGAAGGATTTCTTCTAGCCCAGGGTTAGGTCATCAGGATATTACTCCTGACAGCACAGGCTCGAGGAAATTACTTTGGTTAAGTTTGCAATTGAAGCTGAATCACCTGCACATCTTTTAAAGTTCCAATCATTATATTTGCTTGATTTTGCTCCTGTTATTGTTGCTCTTCTCATTTAAAATTGGCTTTATGGACTCCACTCAACTATCCCAGGTTGCTCCAAGCCCTGTCCAAGCTTTCCTTGGACACTTCCAGGGATGGGGAGTCCACAGCCTCCCACTGAACACGGGAGACAATTCTTACTGATCTCCTTACCAAGAGTGTCTTTTGAAAATCTCCCTTGCCACAGCCAAACCCAGAGCACTTTCAGCTCCCCCAGAACTGACTGGGCACCCCAAGAGTTCAGTGCCCCCAGTGCCCAGCCCTCCCTCAACCCTAAATAGTTAATCCTGCTCTGAAAGAAGCAGGAAGTTTATTCCCCACTTCCCAAGGAATGGCTGAGCTCTGATTCTACAGAATCCAAAGCTGAAACTCAACCTCAGAGCAAACACTTGAGATATTTAAGCGGAAGCTCTCTAAAAACACGATGCCAGCAGAGCTGGGTTTGTGCCAAGGCCAAGTTTTTATTTTTCTCAGGAAGCAGCTTCATTTTCACACATATTTTCCAGGCAGGACCGCTCTGAAGTTTGCCCACTAACCAGCTCTGCCACCTGCACAAAGCAGTCGTTGGCAAATATGTGCTCTGAGCCCACTTAAGGTTTAAAAAGTGTCCCAAACTGTGTGAGCATGACAGGGAGCCAGGGAGAAAAATGCCAGAATGATGGAATGGTTTGGGTTGGAAGGGACCTTAAAACTCTTTCAGTGCCATGGGCAGGGACACCTTCCACTGTCCCAGGCTGCTCCCAGCCCCAGTGTCCAACCTGGCCTTGGGCACTGCCAGGGATCCAGGGGAAGCCACAGCTGCTCTGGGAATTCTATTCCAGGGCCTCTCTACCCTTCCAGGGAACAATTCCTTCCCAATATCCATCTAACCCTGCCTTCCTTTGCTGGAACCCTGGCTGCTGAGAATTTTGTACTTTCTGTGCTGCCAGGCACTGACCCCCAAGAGAACGTTGCATTTCACCTGAGGGCCTGGAGAAGGCTTCCAGAATGGAATGACAGCACTGGGATTGTGGGTGTGGAGTTTGAATAGAAGTGTGTGATATCACAGGGTGCAAAACTCAGAGTTTCAGGTTTTAGAATACAGTAATGGATATAAAGCAAGCTGGAGGTTTTAGGGTGGAGGCTGCTCCTTCTTCTTCACCTCCTTCTCCATGGGTTTGGGTGGAATTGTGTGATTGGACAGAAAAGTCCCCATTGCAGGGCAGGGGTGGTTGTTATTGGGGTAAAAGTAAAAATAATTTAGGTGTCATTTCTGAATTGGACAGTTTATCCTTAAAAGGCCTTGGAGAGAGAGAGACAGGGCTCCATTTTTAGTTTGTCAGAGTGAAGTGCTGTAGAACTCAGGGTTTGTGAGACTGTGACACAGATAAGAACTGATAAACATCTGAGTTTGAACAAGAAACACTATCTTGAGTCCTTTTAATCCCAACCCTGGCAAAAAGAAGATAAAAACTTGACACTCCTTCAGTTTAAGGCCATTCCCACTTTTCCTGTCACTCCATGCCCTTGTGAAAAGTCCCTCTCCATTTCCTTTAAGCCCCGTTTAGGGACTGGAATGGTATCAACCACTCTGGACAACCACACTCCTTGGAAAAAACTGCCTTGGAAAAGCAGCAAAATTGGCTTTTTCTGGACTGCAAGAGAAGGCTTCAAATGCCTGCAAAGGAATTGCAATGTCACCACCTCTCATGAGATGATCGGGAATTTCATGGCAATTTTGATATTTGCCATCAAGCCCCAGCACTTTCCCAGGATCAGCACAAAAGAAGGAGACATGGAAAAGCCTTGAAAATGTGGGTCAACAATCTTAGTCTTCCACCAGGAAAATATAAATAGAAAAGAAAAACTAGAATTTATTAATTTTGGTTTTAGGGAAAAAAATCAGAGGGATTTTTTCACTCCGACTCATAACTTTGGAATGCTTTGGGCTGAACACGCCAGAATTGGTTTGTTCAGAGGAATTTGGTCATCCCTGAGGAAAACGCTTGATTTCCCTGCTTAATTTCCTGAAATGCTCTCTTTAGCCTGGAAATTCAACCCTCAGTGCTTGCTCAGCAAATTCCTCTTGCTGCTCTTCCCTGCTGCTTTCTCTTCATGACCAGCGCTTCCTTTTCCCCTGCCTGCTTCCCCTGGGACACAAAAGCCAGGCTGGACACTGAGGAATTCCGGGCACTCAGGGCTGTGCCAGCACTGCTGGGGACAGTCACAGCAGAGTGGGCAGAGTTTAAACCATTTTGACTCCCAGGAAGACACAAAAGATCCCTACAACTCATCAGTGCCCAGTTGGAATTACTGAGGAGGAAAGGAATTAGTGAATTAAGGGAAATAAGGGCTCTGTTTGTAGCTCCCAATTCTTTTCCTCGGCTTTGTGCAAACCCCTAAAGCCTTGATCATTGGACATTGAGTGGCTTTAGTCAAAAAGATTTCTCCCTGAGATCACTTCTCCTGAGCTTCCTCTTTGATTCCTCAGTGGAGAGACACGAAGGGCTGGCAGAGAAAAGAAAGAATGAATTCAATCCCACAAGGTGACAAATTGGGAAGTTTTCACTTCCAGCACATTAAAGTCTCTGCTGGAGGACACAGGAGCTTTCCAAGCACGTGAGATTCCCACAGGAGCTGTGTGGTCACCACAGGGCACAAAGAAGATGAAACATTTTCTGCTTCTTAGCAAGAGGAGATAGAAAACCACCCTGCAAGATTCCATAAAGAGTTCGACTTCAATTCCACGGTTCATTCTGAGACCTTGGACAGCCAGGCTCAGGGATCTCCAGGATCCTCAGAAGCTGTGGATTTCCCATCCCTGGAAGTGTCCAAGGCCAGCTTGGACAGGGTTTGGAGCAGCCTGGGACAGTGGAAGGTGTCCCTGCCATGGCAGGGGTGGTACTGGATGATCCTTAATGTCCCTTCCAACCCAAAGCATTCTGGAATTCCATGATCCCATAAAGGGAGATAAGGGACTGGCTTTCTCTTCAAAGTCAGTAAAGCGGAAGTTAATTTTCTTTGAGACGTTTCACTTTTTTTTTTTTTAAGGTTTTTTCCAACCCAAACCATTTTGGAATTCCTCGAAGGGTTTTCCTCTCTCCCCCGGGGAAGCTGTGCTTGCCTAGGCTGGCAGAGGGGCTGCACTCGGATTTTTTTGGGATGCTCTGCTGTTCCTGATGCAAGGACAGAGGCGGGGAGAAAGGGGAAACAGGGGAAAAAAAAAAAACCTCCTCAGCATAACCCAAACCTTCTGCCCCTACTGTTTCCTGCCTCTGCCAATTTTTCTGCTTCTGTGAGGAAAAAAGATAAATTAACCCCCTGGTGCTGCAGTGATACATGATTAAGATATTTATTAAGGCAATTATTAGAGTAATTATTAGGATAATCCTTCTCTGTCATGCTGCTGGGATGTGTTGTCCTGCCAGGCTACAAATCTCCCTCTTATCAGGGAAATATCCCTACACAAATCCCTTTTTTATCCCTACACAAATCCCTTTTCAGGCAGACAAACCCAGAGTCAGAGCTCAACCCCAAGCACAGCAGGGGACAGAGCTGAAGAGTGTAAGTGTGGAAAGGTTAAAGGAGATTTTCTTTGCCTCAAAGAGGCCTGGACTTGCAATCTGCTCAAATTAAGTGTGAAAAGCAAAGATCCTGATAAGGGAGATAAACTGAAGACTTAAAACGGCAGCAGTTCTTGGGGACTGGGAAGTGGCTTCAGCAGCTCTGCCTTAATAAAAGGAGCCAAGAGTGATGAGAGGAATGAGAGGCCAGCTGACCTCACCTCAGCACTTGGAGAGGAGAGTGAGACTCTAATTAAGGCCAGCACTTGGACAAGAAAAATCTCCAAGGGTCAAAGCCTGCAGTGCTGGAAAAAGAGTTGGTGCTTTGCTATCTGTTAGGGGGAAAAAAAGGGAATATAATAAATATAATAAATATAAGAATATAGGAATATAATAAAAAGGAGAAAGGATGTGATGGGCATCATCTGCTTGTCTGTTCCAAAGGTTTTTTATCAGTTTCAGCAGAAGAGATCATGAAGAAAAACAAGCAGAGGGTAAAGAGCAATGCTACATTAAAATCTATTCAAAGGGAAGAAAAACTCAGGGTAGCAAATCCCTCTAGAAACAAATACAGGGAAGTCAGTGGTGAAGCTGGAGAAGTTGATTTTGCCTGAAAAATGCTATTTCAGAGAAGCAAGAGAGTAAGAAAACAAAACAGTTTCCTTCCAGAGCAGACACATCTATAATTCCCTGCATTGTTTTTCCATCTGTGTGACAGAATCAGCTCCTGCTCTGAAGGAAACCTCAGCTTATCAGTGACTCACAGGAGCTGACTCAAAATGACATTAAAAATGAAAATGGTTCAAATAAAACCCCTCAGCTGAGATGTTTAATTTTTAAATTACCATTTAGATAATTGCCTTGGGGATATTTGAGGTCTGCATTTTCCTCCCCATTTAAGGAAGGGAATATTTCCATCCTCCAAACTTTTACAGGAAGCCTCCCTCCATCTGATACTTGCACCAAAACCAATTAATATTTGGGAATAATTTTACCTAAAGAGTTAAACCCAAGGAATATCTCTGACTCCACCGTTCCCAGCCCCAAACCAGACCAGCTTCCTAAGGCCTTACTCAAAATTCATGGAGGGAATTACTCACACACACAGATTATTCCAGCCAGGGAATGTCCACCCCCTTGGTTCCCACAAAGAACCTCCGAGGTGCCTGGCATAAGTTTACTGGTTTAATTTCCCGCTCTCACATGGGAATTTTGGCAGGCACCAGGATTCTCACATCTCCACTTCACCCTCACCTCATTTCAAGCTGCTGCTTGTACCAAACCCAGGCTTGTTGCTTCCCTCCTTTGTTGGTTTTTTGGGGATGTTTGTTTACAAAATCTTGGTGGAGAGAAAGAAGGGGAAAGACCAAACCAAGCAAAGCAAAATACAAACAAAGAAAAAAAAAAAAACCAAACCCAGGCAAAAAGCAGCTATCAGAAGTTATGCACCAGATCTTGTCCTGAATGAGGAACATTTGTGAGGAACATAAATGAGGAAAACTGGACATTTCCTTTGTCCAGTGCAAGCAGAAAATTTGCAGATTGTAAGGATTCTAATGATTCATCATGCCTTGTGCAGGCTGCCCTGGAAAAGAGGCTGGGCAGAGCTAAAGAACAAAGCAGGGATTTATTAAAGGGATTTCCTCCATGGATCCACCTTGGGCAGCACAAGAGCCCAGCCAGGGCTGCACCCAAGNCCCAAAATCCCACCTAGCCCTGCCCTTTGCCAGCTTAAAACGCCTTGACCTGTCACTCCATGCTCCTGTAAAAACACACTCCTCAAATTCCTGGCTGAGCCTGCAAAGCAGCTCCTCATGTGGGAAAAATTGCCATTTTTCAGCTAAAAATATGGATTATCCCCTTCAGTGACTGTGGGGAAGCTGAACCTGGCTCACAGCAAAGCCCCCTCTGTCCTCTCCACAACAATGCCACCTCCTCAGTGGTGCTGGAAATCAAACCCAGAGCAGATCCAGAGGAAATTCCAGAAGAAAGGAAGACACCAGCCCCACCTGCCCAAAGCCAGCAGAGAGGCAAAAGGCAGTTTGAAAAGCAGGACGGCATTTTGTCTCTCATTAGCTACAGATGATTTTTTACCCCTCAATTTGGAGCAGGTGATTTCCTTTCAGGTCTTTGTGTAGAGCAGGTGGCCTTTAGTAGTGGGGAGGACAAGCTGCAAATCCACCTTTAGAAGCCCAACCTTTGTTCTGTTCAAAGCCTTCTTGTCATCAGTGCAATAATTTGACACATCAAGCTGCTTTCTGACACATTCCAAATTCTATGTGGTGGGAAGCAGAGCTTTTATTAATTCTCTTTTATTTATAAATATTGCAAACCTTTCAGAGCGAGCTGCTGGCATGTCCTCAGGCTGAGTTAGAGGGCAGAGAGAGAAACATTGCTATTATCCCAGAAAATTATCACTTGGTGACCTCCCAGCTGCCCTCTCTGCTGACCTTTGAGGATATTTAGCCTGGCATTTAACATCTGTGCTCCCAGTAGCAGCCCTGGAGTAAAAGGTACTTAATGCAGAGCAGCTCTTTTGCAAGGTTAGAAAGGATCAATAGGAGATGTGTTTAATGTGGTATCACTATCAGGGCTCAGCTCACTTTTAAAACTGGAATATCCACAGTGGGACATCAGCTCAGGCACACAGCACTGAGATCTTTAACGGGCTGAGATCCCTTCTGCCAGGGTCTAGAAATAGAGCTCGAGGCTCACACGGAGGAAATGACCACGGTTTGGAAGAAAAAAAAAAAAAAAGAAATTGTTAGGGGGAGGCTTCTGGCATTTCAGACCCACTGTGGTTTTTTCTGGAGCTGGAGTGGTTCTTGTGGAAAAGAGGCAGCTTTGCAACAAGGTGTGAACAAAACCAGGAGAGTTTTTCCCCTGGGAATATGTGTATCCAATCTGCAAATGGAGCAGAACTGATAAAAGTGCCAGAGCCCGTGCCCGGTGTCCATTTTGGGACCATTTTGGTTCATCTTGGGTGCAGCCCTGGCTGGGCTCTTGTGCTGCCCAAGGTGGATCCATGGAGGAAATCCTTTTCATAAATCCCTGCTTTATTCTGGAACTCTGCCCAGCCTCTGCTCCAGGGCAGCCTCCACAAGGCATCACCTGGAGCTAATCCTGGCTGCACCAGGGAGAAGGAGTACGAGCGGAGTCTCCACCAGAAATTTCAGTGACCTTCCAATCCTACAACAAATCTGGGCTGGCTCCTCAAAAAAACTGCAATTAAGCTGCTCTCTAAGCGATTAACTCAGCCTAAGAAATCTCTCTTTACAGCAGAGTGGGGCTCTTTTACTCGTTCAGATGTGCTTAGAAACCCACCTGTGTCACCTCACAGCATTTATTGGCTGTAAAACACACCTGAAGGAAGAATTCCTGCATGGAAAGGGTGGTCAGGCCTTGGAAAGAGCTGCCCAGGGAGGTTTGGAGGTGTCCAAGGAAGGCCTGGAGGTGGCACTCAGTGCTCTGGGCTGGGGACAAGGAGGGCATCGGGCACAGCTGGGACTCCATGGGCTGGACGGGCTTTTCCAGCCTCAGGGATTCTGGAATTCTGTAGCTGAGGGCACAGTTGTGGACTGAGAGGTTGGGGATCCCACCATGGGACACCCCAGAGCTCCCACTCCTCCTGCTCAGCAGGGCTGGGATCATCCCCCTCTGGTAGCACTGAGTGGGACAGCTCAGCTTTATCCCCTGGTTCACCTCCTGCTTTATCTCCTGCTTTATCCAAACTCTGACAAGTGGTAGGAAGTGACACCTCTGCCAGCAATGACAGGGCCACCCCATGAAGGGTTTTATGCTCCCACACAGCCTCTCCATGTGCTACAAGAAAAAAAAAAAAAAACGCAGCTCTATTGCAAATCCCCAGAGGCGTCTGCTCAGCGGAGTGATTCAATTGTCTGGCTCGGAAAGTTGTGGATAATTACAGTTGTTCCAGTTTTCAACCCAAGTTGCTGAGCTGGGAATTAAACAGCAGCTTGTTTTCATCCCTAAAAGCTGAAATCCTGGCCACTTTTTCCTGTCCTTCCCACAGTTTTCTGTCAGCTCTGCCCCTCTCAGGCTGGAGATCCCTCCTCAGGCAGGTTCAGCCTCTCCTGGCTCCAGAGCCACTGGAGTGCCCACATAAAACAAGTTGAAATTCCTGTTCCAGCTCTCTCTGGGGAAGGATGCAGCCACTCTGGGGCAGAATGTGCCATGGGGAATTTCCAACTGGAAAGGGCCCAAGTGTGTTAGGTTTGCAATCTGATCTCTGAGGGAATGGGGAGGAGGAATTGATGCCAGAACTGGCTGGCAGTGAGAAACTCGAGTTCTGAGCAATTAAGGAGCAGGGCTTGCATCCACTTTATATTTTTTTTTCCCTTTGTAAACACTGCTTTGCATAAAAATATAGAATGGTTTGGATTGGAAGGGGCTTTAAAATCATCCAGGTCCAAGCCCCAGCCAGGGACAGGGATGGCATCACTTATCCAGGTTGCTCCAAGCCCCTTCCCAGCCTGGTCTCAAATCCTGCAGGGATGGGGCAGCCACAGCTTCTGTGGGAATCTGTGGCCTGCCCACCCTGCCAGGGAACAATTCCTAATTCCCAAGATCCCATCCAGCCCTGCCCTCTGGCACTGGGAGCCATTCCCTGGCTCCTGGCCCTCCATGCCTTGTCCCCAGTCCCTCTCCAGCTCTCCTGGAGCCCCTTTAGGCCCTGGAAGGGGCTCTGAGGTCACCTCAAAGCTTCTTTTCCCCATGTGAACACCCCCAGCCTCTTTAACTCTTCTGCAATCAGCATCTGTTCTCTGATGAGAAAATGCTGTCAGAAAAAGAAAATGAACATTTCTCATCCCTCTTCTCCCCCTGACATTTATATATATATTTTATATTTCTTTAATTATCAGTAAATTGAGGTTCTGGCAGCGCTTTGAGCAAGTGTTTGATGCAGCCACAGAGCCCTTGAAAGGGCACCCACGGTGTGATTCAAACCAATCCAGCCCTGGCACTTGTGACATCTACCCATGGACGGCTTTGTCCGCTCGGATGCAGCCCCAGCAGGATCCTTCCAGCTTGGAAAAAACACTTTTAGGATTTAGCTGGGTCAACACGAGCGCCAAGAAAGGAGGAAAAAGGCACGGGATGAAAACCTGATCCCATTGAAAGCCACTTCCATGCTGCAGCATGGGGTCGGATTTCAGCTGTGTCCCAGTTTTTGAGAGAAAGCAGAGCTTTTGTAGGATCACAGGGACACACAGGGAATATTTGGCACAATTGCACCGAGGCCAAGCACGGAAATTTCTCTCCTCTGAGCGCAGATTTTCTGCCCCTCAGGATTTGTCAGCCCAATAGTTTTATGCTGATGAACACCATTACTGTATCCACACAGTTTTCCACAAAATAAAAGATTTCGAGGATTTTTCCAGAGGAATTGAGGGCAACTTTGTTCTTTCTTCCCCAGTGGAAGGTGATTTTCTCCTGCCAGGGTTTGTGTTTGATGGAGAGGTGGAAGATGGAAACACTGATGGAATTAAGAATATTAAAAAAAAAATCCAGGCAAATCACTGGAATAAGGATTTAATAAGAATTAAATAAATAAAGAGCAATTCCTCAAAATTAGGCAGCCTGTGGGAATCCCTTGATTTCCTGGGGGTTCTCACCCCTAAACCCTGTCCCCAAGGGCCACACCCAGACTCCTCTGGGACACTTCCAGAGACAGTGACTCCACCACCTCCCTGACCACTCTGGCAGGGGAAAAAATTCTGAAATCCGAACTGAACCTCCCCAGGAAGTTCCTGTTCTCCTTCACCTGTTAAAACTGTTGTCACTTTTCCTTGTAGTTGGAAAAGGTTTGGATTGCTGTGGTTAGAGAGGATCAAGGGACTTTTCCTGCCAAGTTTAGGAGACCTAAAAAACAGCCTGGGGAAGGAGAAGGGAGTTCTGCAGTGGAGTTTCCTCCAGGGAATTCAGAATTTCCTGTCTGGTTTCATCCAAGCTTGTGCTCCTCACCCTTTTGCCTTTGCCAAGTTCCCAAATTTTAACAAAATCTCAGTCTTTGGGAAAACTGAGGTTGTGGCTTACCCTGGACAGGGATTGGGGTTAAATTCCCATTTCCAGCGGGCTGGATTTATGGGGAATAATTAAGTGGTTAATGAGTGACAGCTACAGAGCCCACAAATGTGATGTCACTCTCACAATTCCTCAAATCTCCAAGATAGATGGAATTTCACTGAATTTTTACATTTTTTAAATATAGTGAAATCCCTCTTTGGCCTCTGCTCTGTTCCTTTTTCCCTTTCTGGCAAGGAGAGATGGAGCAAACCCATCCAAATATCCCAAAACCATCAAGGCTGGAAGAGACCTTCAGGATCATCCAAACCCACCATCACCACCCCTAAATCACGTCCTTATCCATGTTGATATTGATCCCCAGAGCATTCACCAATAGCAGTTATTGATAAGAAATAACTGGGATCAAGTATTCAAATTTTTTTATAATTAATTTACATTAAAGTTTCTTTTTGGTCTCTGCCAACCAGGGCTTTTTTTTTGTTGTTGTTTGGAATAATTTAGGAATATTCAGCTTTATTGGATTTTTGTATTTTCCAGCAATACCAAACCTCTCACTGGAGTCGCTTTGCTTTAGTACCACATAAAAATGTCTAAAAAAAAGTAACTGCAACTTAAAGAAATTAGAAATATGAACAGCAGGAACCAATTTTTTACACAAACACTGGATTGAGTTGATAGAATTTTCAATCCAATACAGAATCCTGGAATTCCTGAGGCTGGAAAAGCCCTCCCAGCCCATGGAGTCCCAGCTGTGCCCAATGTCCACCTTGTCCCCAGCCCAGAGCTCTGAGTGCCACCTCCAGGGATGGGGACTCCAAATCCCCCTGGGCAGCTCTTTGCAGATCTGACCACCTTTTCCATGGAAAAATTCCTCCTGGTGTCCAACCTGAGCCCCCCCTGGCAGCACAATTAAGTTGGCGCCCACAGGATTGATTTGGATCTGCACCTGAGCCTCCATCCCACGCCAAAATCCCAATTTACAACACTCCCAACAGGAATCCTGGTGACTCATTCCACATGGCAAGAAGCTGGAAGAGAGTGGGAAAACATGGGAATTGTTTTTGTTGTCCTGTTTACTCTCCAAGCCCTTTTATGTGTGAGCTATCAATGAGCCTCATCTTCGACACCTTGATTTTCTTTGCACACAAATTCTTTGGACGCCCACGGTGCACATTTATCCTGGAGTGGTGCAACAGCTCCAGGAGAATTTGTGGCTTCAGGAAGCCACTCCAGACTATAAACAGAGTGGGAGTTTTACTCTGTGTTGAGGGAAACTCATCTCTTCCCACAGAAATTCAGCTGCTGCAAGTGTGACGCCACCTGACCCAACAGACACAGCAAGGAAGTCACAGATTCGGAGTGACTGAGACCCTAAACCAAGCCAAATCCTAAATATCCTTAGGCACAGGTGTCACCACAAGGCACAGAGCCTAAAGCCTCAGCTCCTGTTCATCGTGGGCCACCCCACTTCCCTCAGAGCCTAGCTCAGGCCAGGAGCAGCCACTGCTTTTTATTCTTCAGCTGAGGCCTTTGAAGGGCTCAGACACCAGGCCTGGGGTTCTTTGGGTGGCTCTGATCTAAGGCAGGATTAAATTACTCAGAGATAAAGTGGGAGCCACCCCCTGGGGGGAGGTTTGATGCTGGTGAAAGGCTGACCAGTAAGAGCAGCACTGGTTTTAATGGGTGTGAGCTCAGACCTAGGCCTGGCTTGTTGTTAATTTAGGGTTTCCACAAACACGGAAATCGTAGAATGGTTTGGATTGGAAGGGACCTTAAAACTCATCCCATGCCACCCCTGCCATGGCAGGGACACCTGCCACTGTCCCAGGCTGCTCCCAGCCCCAGTGTCCAGCCTGGCCTTGGCCACTGCCAGGGATCCAGGGGCAGCCACAGCTGCTCTGGAAAAAAGCCCAACCTGCTCACATGACTTTTTAAAGGTTCTCCTCCCCTTTTTCAAGGACTGTCCCATGTCTTACACTGCACTTGGGGGATTCAATGCACAGTAGAGTGAAATTTCACTTGAGGTAATGACTAAAGACAAAATTAACTCAGTTTTGTACTATTTAGAAATCGGGGAATATTGCCTGGAGAAGTATTTAAGTTGATATGACAACCAAAAGCGTGGAGCTCTAAAATTTTACAGGCTGGTTCTAAAATACATGTTGGAAAATTCGGGATATAATTGTTTTCCTTCTCCTAAAAACAGACTGAATTCTACACTGGACTTTCTGGTCAGATAAAAATAATAGACCCTGATAGATCTTATCACTTCATTGCAAAGATAAAATATCTAAAGCTTCTAACAACACAAATAATTTCTTTCTCTTTGTCCAGTTTTCCTCTAATAAAGTCACAGGGATATTTTTTTTTTTTAACATATAATTTATGGAAAGAAGGAAAACGGTCTTTTTATTGGAAAATCTGATGCATAAACACCATCCTGAGTCAGCTTCTCACCATCAAGGGATTTAATGGAGCCAAGGAATGACAGAATGGGTTAGAAGGGACCTAAAGCTCATCCAGTGCCACCCCTGCCATGGGCAGGGTGTCTTAGGTTGCAAATGCAAGCTGTGCCTGGGGCTGTGTGCTCCATTGTCACCTGCCAGAGCTGGGGCAGTTATCTGCTGTTCATTGGGCAGTTTGGTCTTTATCTCCTCCTCCAATAACAGATATCTTCTGTTCATGGGCCAGTGATTATTGATTATCTCCTGTCCATGGCCATGGAGTGTCACTGCATGGCTGATAAAATTCCATCATCCCACTGGGAGAGGCTCTGCCCAGGGGGAGGAGCCAAGCATTCCTACCTGGATACAATCTGAGGCTGGGAACACCACAGGAGCCTTTTCCCACTGCATTCCCAGAGGAGCAGCTTTCTTCTCCTCTGCATTCCCAGAGGAAGAGCAGGCCCAGCTCCACCAGCCCTGGAGCTCCAGAGGAAAACTCCACCCTTGGACAGGATCCCTGCTCCAGCAGAGCCACATCTGTCACTGCAGGAGGAGCAGCCACCATGGAATGGCACTGCCACCAACACCCTGAGCCACAGGCTGCCAGCTCCTGCTCTGACTCTGGCTGTGGTGCTTTGTATTACTGCATTTTTTGGGTTTTTTTTTTTCTTTTTTATATTATTTTTATTTTTCCCTAACAAAGAACTCTTATTCCTATTCCCATATTTTTGCCTGAAAACCTCTTGATTTCAAAATTATAATAATTCAGAGGGAGGGGGTTTACATTTTCCATTTCAAGACAGGCTCCTGCCTTCCTCAGCAGACACCTGGCTTTTCAAACCAAGACACAGGGACACCTTCCACTATCCCAGGCTGCTCCAAGCCCTGTTCCACTTGACTTTGGACACTTCCAGGGATGGGAGTTTATTCCACAAGTCTCCCATGCAAAACAAGTGCTGTGAACTGGGGTCAGACAGAGAGGTTCACGTTGGTCTGAGGCTGGAAACACAAAAAGCTGCTCCTAATGAAGGATAAAAGAACAAGACTAAATAAAAAATATCACTGTTTTGCTTGGAAATGTTTTGTGTCTCTCACTTGATCCTAAATTGTTCAGCACTTTCATAAACTTTATCCTGCTACTTCCCTGAAATCCAATTATGTTCAACAATAGCCTTGGGCTGTGGTTTCCAGAAGCACCTGGGTCACAGGGCTGCTGAAATCCCACATTTAAAGAGTGTGGGGAGCTCCATTTGAAATTTGGGATGTTTCAGTGCATCCCTGTGGAAAGGACAGGGAGTTTTTACAAGGAATGGAGTGACAGGGAATGGCTCCCAGTGCCAGAGGGCAGGGCTGGATGGGATCTTGGGAATTAGGAATTGTTCCCTGGCAGGGTGGGCAGGGGCTGGGATGGAATTCCCAGAGCAGCTGTGGCTGCCCCTGGATCCCTGGCAGTGCCCAAGGCCAGGCTGGACACTGGGGCTGGGAGCAGCCTGGGACAGTGGGAGGTGTCCCTGCCATGGCAGGGGTGGCACTGGGTGGGCTGTGAGGTCCCTTCCAACCCAAACCATTCAATGATTTTATGAAATTAAGTAAACAAGATCCAGACTCTTTTCCTTTTCTTACAAAAATGGCTTTGCTGAGATGATGCAAAGATAATTCAAACTACAGCCAGACCCAAAAACCCCCTGACTTTGGGACTCTCTTATTCTCAGGCTCCACGGCCGCTTTATCAGCAGCACCTTCATGCTTTAAACCAAGCCTAACCAAAGGATGGAAAAAAGTAATCCTGGAAAAAAGGTACTTGACAGCTCGAGGAAGGAGGGAGGGATCTGTTGCCTTTTTGCTTGCCAGGAGTGTGTTTTTGTCGCAGGGCATTTCCCAGGTTTTTCAGGCAGTTCTGCTGTTTCCTGACAGACACCACCAGGGATTAGCAGGGCAGGTCACAATTCCAGGGATCCAGGGGCAGCCACAGCTGCTCTGGGAATTCCATCCCAGCCCCTGCCCACCCTGCCAGGGAACAATTCCTAATTCCCAAGATCCCATCCAGCCCTGCCCTCTGGCACTGGGAGCCATTCCCTGGCTCCTGGCCCTGCAGCCCTTGGAAATTGTCTCTCTCCATGGTTCCTGGGGCTCCTTCAGGCCCTGCAAGGCCACACTGAGCTCACCCCAAAGCTTCTCCTCTCCAGGGGAACAATCCCAGCTCTCCCAGCCTTTCCTCCCAGCAGAGCTGCTCCATCCCTCTGCTCATCCTGCTGCCTCCTCTGGGCTCTCTCCAGCAGCTCCAGCTCCTCCCTGTGCTGGGCCCAGGGCTGGGGCAGCTCTGCAGGTGGGGTCACAGAAGGAGGAATCAGGGAGTGCTTTGGGTTGAAGGGACCTTAAAATCATCTCATTCCACCTCTGCCATGGTCAGGGACACCTTCCACCATCCCAGGGTGCTCCAAGCCCTGTCCAACCTGGACATGGAGCTCCAGGGTGAGGCAGGACAAAGACAAAGAAGTCAAGTTTCTCTCTTCATTCCAATTTTAAAGAACTTTCAGATCAGCTCTTAAATGACTGGAACTGGACTTTTTTTTCATTCCAAGCCATGCAAGTAGGAAACAAACCATGAAGGTTGGAGTTTTAATCAAAATCAGAGAGGGAAGAGCAAATCCTCACGGCTGGATCATCCAGTGCCATAAACCCAGGTTGCTCTGCTGCCTGTGGCAGCTTTCCCCAGCCAAGGATCTACTCCAGGAGCACCTTCACAAGGATGGTTTAATTATTTAGAAGAGATGAAATGCTTTTCCCAACAGAAAAAAAAAAAAAGAAGATAAAAGGAAAAAAAAGCAATAATGGAGAGTGGAATAAAAAGCAGCAATACCTTGCAGGTTTGTTGGAAAATCCTCCAGGCTCTTTTCTCTCTGCAGAGGGAAGCAAAGGAAGTGTTTAACAAAGGGATCCCATTTCCTGATCTGACAGGAGGAGATGGATTAGGAGCAGATACAAATGAAAAAAAGCCTCGTGCCACAACTGGAATGCTCTTAAGGAAGACAAAGTGTCCTGGGCAGCTCCCGGGATTGCCAAAGGAAATGAGGGAAGAAATGAGCACAGCCTGAAGGGATTTGTTCCAATTGCCGCCGTGACAGGTTGGGAGCACAGAGGAGGAGCAACACAATGCCCAGAATGATTTCATCCCTGGTTTTTTTATTATCCAGGGGTCATGGGATGCAGCAGGTAGCCAGAATCCACTTGGCTCCACGTGATTTCCTGGGGAAAGAGTTTTGTGGGATTTAATGAAGTCATGAGCTCATATTTGCAAGGACTCATTTCACTGGAGATGGCCCAGATGGATTGGGATGAGGGGCACTGTCGCTTCCCAGCTCTTTGGAAATCCTGGAAGATGTTGCTAAAGCTGTCTGGGAAATGCTTTTCCCATCTTGCAAAACTTTTGGGGATTTTAATCTCTTTTTGTGCCCCGATTCAAAATGTTAAACAAAGCTTTGCAACATTTTGTTCTGATTAAGGACAAAAAAAAATTTAAAAAAAACTATTAAAGAGAGGGGAATAAAGAAGGTGAAAAATTGACCCACTTGGATCTGCTCAGGTCAGAGAAACTCAATTTTTGGACAGAACTTGGCTGCAGGTGAAGATCTCACCTTGCCCTTCAGTTTTCTCTGCTTTCCCAGGGCTTTCCAAGAAATTCTGCTGCTACCCTCCTTTCCCTCAAGTTTCATTTTTCTCTTCCAAATGAATATTCTTTGAAGAAAAGTCATCCAAATAAATTATCAGGGCTGTTATAAAAGAGAATTTTACTGAACAGTTGAAATCCTACAACAGACAGAGCTCACAGAGGAGCTGTAGGGAAGGATTAGCCAGTGTTTATGAAGTATTTTGAAAATAACACTTAATATTCCATAATCCATAATCTGTGCTTTCAAAAAATGAGGATTTCATGACCCTTAGGAATTGTCCTGCAGCCTTGTAGATCCCATTTTCCACCTGGTGTTAAGTCAGTGATTTCAACACTGTTCCATCAGGCTGGAATTTTTTTCCTGGTGGCTCCCAGCACTTCATTTCCTCCTCTCTGCCTGATAAAATCATTAAGTTGAGGAGGATTGGGTGTGAAATAAAATAGGAAATTATAAAGTGACATTCTGCAGGGAGGCAAGGGGACAGGCTGATTCCAAGCCAAACATTCTTAATGATTCCTCAAGAGCTTGATGTCAGAATTGTTTTTAAATCACATTTTAAGCCTGGTGCTTGTTATTATCAGCCAGTGACTTTAATTATGAGATTAAATCCCTTGTAAGAATTTCAGGGCCTAACCCAGCCACACTCCCTGACATCTTTCACATTTATTTAGACTTAAAACAGCTTTACACCTGATTTCCACAGCTCCTGGAACCTGTGCTTGCTTCCCATTGCTGGCATGGCAAAGAGCAGTCATGGACAACTGGGAATGAAACCTGAATTTTCAGTCAGACCATTTGAATAAAACTCAGAAGGGGAGGACAGAGCACTCACGGGATTCCTGTGTTTTCTTGGCAGAGCAATCTGATTTGAGAGGGAACTTTGGTAATGAGGAACAAATAGCAAAACCTGATTTTCAAATAAATCCTGACAAGCCGGGCTTGATGAGGAAGCTCAGCAAAGCTGGGTTTGGGCTGCAGCTGGACAATACAAAATTGGAGAAATTCAGGGCATCTTTCAGCTGAAAATGAGGATTGCAAGGAGGAAAAGCCAAGAATCACACCTTGATCAGCCTGGTCTGGTGGAAGATCTGTTTTTAAAGACATGGCAGGAGACCTGTACATGTGATAAATGGGAATATTATCATGGAATCATGGAATGGTTTGGGTTGGAAGGGACCTTAGAGATCTTCTTGTTCCAGACAGGGACACCTCCCACTGTCCCAGGCTGCTCCCAGCCCCAGTGTCCAGCCTGGCCTTGGGCACTGCCAGGGATCCAGGGGCAGCCACAGCTGCTCTGGGAATTCCATCCCAGCCCCTGCCCACCCTGCCAGGGAACAATTCCTAATTCCCAAGATCCCATCTAACCCTTCCTTCCTTAAGCTTAAGGCCATTCCCCCTTTTCCTGTCCCTCCATGCCCTTGTGACAAGTCCTCCTGCAGCCTTTTTGGAATTCCCTTTTGTTTACTTCTCCTTTGCTATTTCTTTCCTGTCATTTTTTCCTAAACTTTGTGGTGACAAAAGCAAACTTGCTTTTTGTGCCCTGCAACAGATCCCTGAATCCCTGAGGCTGGAAAAGCCCTCCCAGCCCAGGGAGTCCCAGCTGTGCCCCATGCCCACCTTGTCCCCAGCCCAGAGCTCTGAGTGCCACCTCCAGGTGACACCTCCAGGGCTGGGCACTCCAAAGCTCCCTGGGCAGCCCCTGCCAAGGCCCGAGCACCCTTTCCAGGAAGAAATCCCATCTGATTCTGGAATTCTGTGTGTTTTTCTTGGGCAGAAAAGACTCCAAACACCATCACTGCAGCACCTGCAAATCCTCGTTTGCTGATGAGAACACGAGATGAAGAGAGAGAGGAGGGGACAGGAGGTGTCTAATGAACACTAAAACACCTTTAATTATGGGAAGCCCCCTCAGGTCCCCTTTAGCATCCTGGAGAATTTAGAGGGAAATTAAAGGGATGGAAACTCAGCCCCAAAAGAGACCCTTAAGTGCTTTCCTCCCCCATGAGCATCTGAGAAAGGAAAAGAACGGGAGAGGAGCAGCAGCCTCAGAGGAACAAAGGATAAAGTGCTGCTTTCCCTGGAGCTGAGGAGCTGTAAGGAGGGAAGGAAAGAGAAAAAGAAACGTCTGGAAGCAAGGAAAAGCCCCACATCCCCGGTTTTCTTGTACAACACAAGCAAGGGAAGAGTTTCCTTGAACCAAATCTCTCTGCTGTGTATTGTGAATATTTACCAGCGTGTTTAAGCTCAAAATCAAGGGAAAACTTCACTTGAAAAGACACAATTTATAAGAAGAGGTGGAGAAAAACTAGGATTTGGCATTGGAATGCTGGGAATTGCTTTTAACTTCAGTTATGACCAAATCAATCATAAAAATGAAGAAGTAACCTAAACACGAATGGAGCAACACAAATAGAGCAAATAGAGCAGAGGGGGTTCTCCCTCTCAACACTTCCAGCTCCTGAGAATATTCCATAAAAAGAGTGGAGAAAAAAGAAATTTTTCCACAGGCCAAAATGAAGATTTTAAGCCTGAAAACATGGATTTATTGATCACCTGCACCTCATGAGTGCAGCCAGCTTAGCCCAGTTTTCTGCCGTGTCCCAAGGGACAGGAGGAGAGGAAATGGCCTCAAATGGCACCAGGGCAGGCTCAGGTTGGAGACTGGGAAAGGAAATTTCCCTGGCAGAGTGGTCAGGCCTTGGGATGAGCTGCCCAGGGAGGTTTGGAGTCACTGTCTGTGGGAGTGCTCAGGAGGAGTCTGGGTGTGGCCCTTGGGGACAGGGTTTGGGGTGATGCTGGTGGCACTGGGTGATCCTGGAGGTCCCTTCCCACCTTGACTATCCTGGGATTTCACATGAAACACTCCCAGTTTCAGCAGCTTTCCTTGCAGAGTGTGGGAAAAAGGAAGAGCAGTCCCAGAGTCACAAACCAAATTCCCATCATTTGTTCCATTCCTCTTCTCCCACTGAAGGAAAGAACGAAAAAACAACAGCACAAGAAAACTGGCATCAAGAAAACGAAAAGTCCTCAAAGTATAAAAATCTCTTGGTTGATAACAAATAATCATTAGCAAATTTTACACAGTTCCAGTTTTATTTAATCACACCTGAACAGGTTGTGCCCAGAGAAGCTGTGGCTGCCCCTGGATCCCTGGAAATGTCCAAGACCAGGTTGGACACTGGGGCTTGGAGTTACCTGGGATAGGGGAAGGTGTCCCTGCCTTAAAGAGGGACCTCAAAAATCATCTTCTTGTGGGCAGAGACACCTCGAACACTAAAAAATTTGAAGGTGTTTTTGGTGTGACTGCCAAGGGATAAAACTGACATTTTCCCAAGGATGTTACTGCTCCTTGGAATCTTGGGATTGTGTGCAGGTGCTGGAAGAAAAGGAAAAGGAATTTCTTCCATGCAGATCTGGTTATGGAAGGAGAGCAGGCAAATGGCCTCCGTTTCTGGACACCAAATGGATCAGCCACCACCATAAACTCCCTAAATCCCTGCTCCAGCTCCTTCCCAGCCAGGAGCTCTGCTCCCAAACCTCTCCTCACTTCTCCCTGGGCGCTTCTCTGTTTCTGGGAAGGTTTTGGGAGGTGTTTCTCCTACTTGCATCAAAAACCTCTCCCTATTCACCTTCAAACCAAGTGCCCACCTGGACCTTCCAAGAGCAGGAGAGAAGTTTTCCCCTCTCGGATTCCCTCTGGAGCACCCATCAATTCCTGGCACAGCCCCAAGGAATGCCAGGGCTCAGTGCCAGCCCAATGCCAGGGGAAGCAGGATTTGTGCCCTCCAGGGCCCACCCTCATCAGACACTCCAAGTCCTGGAAATGGCTGCAGTGCTCTTTAATTGGCATCATTACCTCAGATAATGTTTTCTAATTAGATTATTGATTTTCCGCCCCCCCCTCCTTGTTCTTTTTAATGGATTCCCCTTCCAGTTCTCCAGGAGGAGTGAGGATGGATCTCCAGGGAAACTCTTCCAGCACACAGGTGTTTCACTCCATGTTGGCTTCCTAATTAGCCAGGAGCAAAATTGTTTGTGGGATGGCAGAGAGAACAATAACTAACATGGAACATTAATTCCTGCTCTGGAATAACAGGGAGAATAATTCCCAGAGGTTTTTTTTTGTCCTCCTGCTTCACAAGTCAGAGGAGCGGCTTACAGAGATGAGAAAGAGATCTCATATCCTGCCAAAATTTTGGTAATTTTAAAAAATTCCTGATTCTTGAAAACACCCAAGAGCCTTCAAAGCAAACTCAGGGTGAGTGTCCCACACTCAGAGCAGTCATGGATCAGGAGGATCTGCTGGAAGGCAAAGCCAAGCTGATCCTCCCTCACCTCCAAACCAGGCACAGGCTGTGGCTGCCCCATCCCTGGAAGAGTCCAAGGCCAGGTTGGAGCAACCTGGGATAGTGGAAGGTGTCCCAGGGTTTGGAACGAGATCATCTTTAAGGTCCCTTCCAAGCCATTCCATGATGCCAGGAAGCTTCTCACATTCCCACAAATTCCATTTCTCCACAAGTAATTCCCTGTCCACGTGTGAGGATCGAGTCCTGCACGTGTTCAAATGGTCAGAGTCAGGTGTTGGAACCCTGGCTGCTGAGAATTTTAAATTTTCTGTGCTGCCAGGCACTGACCCCCAGGAGAACACTGCATTTCACCTGAGGCCCTGGAGAAGGCTTCCAAAATTGAATTATAGAACTGAGATTATAAATGTGGAGTTTGAACAGAAGTGTGTGATATCACAGGGTGCAGAACTCAGAGTTTCAGGTTTTAGAACACAGGAATGGATATAAAGCAAGCTGGAGGTTTTAGGGTGGAGGCTGCTCCTTCTTCTTCACCTTCTCCGTGGGTTTGGGTGGAGTTGTGTACTTACATAGAAAAGTCCACATTGTGAACCATGAGTAGTTAGTTATTAAGTTAAAAGTAAAAATAATTTAAGTATCATTTCTTAATTGGACAGTTTATCCTTAAAAGACCTTGTAAAGAGAAAGATACAACTCCATTTTATAGTTTGTTAGTAAAATACTGTATAGCTCAGGGTCTGTGAGGCTGTAATACAGATAACAAATAATAAACACCTAAGTCCAAACAAGAAATATCATCTCACACATTAATCCCAACCCTGACTCTAACAAAAAGAAAATAAAACTCAACAGTCAGGGGCTGTGCAGCTCTTGTGGGAACACCTTTGGATAACCAAGATTAGCAACAGCTTTTCCAAGTGGGGTTGGAAAACCCACAGCCTTCTGGAAATGCTGTGTCCACATCCTAAATCCTTGTGTTTTGTGGGAGAAGAACGATCCATTGGATGGTTTTAAAGTGGATTTACAACTGGTGACTGAGGCACCCTGTCCTGTCCTTCTGCCCTTTCTCTCAGCTTATCCCAGAATTATCAAGGTTGGAAAAGCCTTCCAAGCTCTTCCAGTGCCATCATCATCATCATCCTAATTCACATCCCCAAATATCTGTTCTGAATATCTAATGTTACTTTTCGCCAGTTAAGACAGACTGAAAACACTCAGCTTTGCTAGGAATTTATAAAAAAATCTTGTGGCTTCCCGGGTCAGTTCCAGAGAAAATTTGATGATAATTTTACTAATCCTCATTAAAGAGCTTTTCATGGATAATAAGGCAAATTCCTCTCTCCTAAATGGGTGAGGTGTCACAAATCCCTCTTGCCAACGTGGAATTCCAGCAGCTCTGTCCCTGGAGCTACTGGGAATCCCATTAGCACCTCACGAGTCTCTGTCTGGAATAAACACTGAGTGGGAAAAGGTGCCTGCCCCGAGGGATTTACAGCCAGACACACACGGAGCAGGGAATGCCGACATGGAATTAGGGATAAAGTAACCGGGGATGTGGGATATTAAATGGTCTCTATTGAGCTGAGCTACACTTCAAACCAACTCGTGTTTTTAAGCTTTATATTGTATTTTGCAACATGTTTTTGTAGGGGCTGGGTACCCCAAAGCCCTTTCCAAATGGTAAATGATGCCTATCATTCCTTCCAGGCGTTTTTTGCATCTTTAAATCCCAGTTGTGATGCAGTGACAGGACAAGAAGTGCCCCATCAGCCCCAAATCCTGGTCAGATCAGGGCACTTCCCTGAGGACGTGGCAGCAGGGGTTCCCAGTGGTTCCAGTGTCTGTGGAACCACTTTATTCAATTTAGCTCCAATAAGCTGCAGGTTTTAGCAATTTTCTGAGTTTCAGGAACTCTGGCACCCCTGGAAACCAAACTTCCCCTGCCTTGGTGCTCTGGCAAGAGGATTTCCAGAAGTCTTGGGGATCAGCATCAGGAGCTGAACCCTTGCTCTACCATCCCAGGAAACGAAGGCTCTGTGACAGCCTAACCAGCTTCAGGTCAGGTCACAGAATTCCAGAAACATCAAGGCTAGAAGAGACCTTCAGGATCATCCAGTGCCACCAGCATCACCCTATTGCTGTGATCCGTACATTGACAAAGGGCTCTTGACAATAATATCAGAAGGCTAAATATGATTTATTAACATGACTCCATAACACAAAGGATTTGGGCTATTATCTGCCCAGCCCGGAGCATCCAAAGCTGCTGCTTCAAGCTCCATCCAAGGAATCCCAGAATAGTTTGCACAATCAGAGATAACAACTTTTCATCTCATAGGTTGAAAGGAAGAAAACTTCCATCTTTTATTAGGAGACAGGCAGAGAAACCTCTGCGTCCTTAAACACAGCTTAGAAATTTGTTTATAGAAACTTCTACAGAATAAAAAACAATAAAAAGATGCTTTCCCATGGAAAGAATTTTCTGCAGGCGTGCATGCAGAGAAACCTGTAATATGTTCATGCAACATCACCCCAAACCCTGTCCCCAAGGGCCACACCCAGACTCCTCCTGAGCACTCCCACAGACAGTGACTCCAAACCTCCCTGGGCAGCTCATCCCAAGGCCTGGCCACTCTGCCAGGGAAATTTTCTTTCCCAGTCTCCAACCTGAGCCTCCCCTGGTGCCATTTGAGGCCATTTCCTCTCCTCCTGTCCCTGCCCCTCCTGGCAGGAGTTGTGCAGAGAAGTTGGAGGAACAGCTCAGATCCAGAAAAAATCAAGGAAGAGACCATGGGGCACCTGAAACAGCCCCAGATGTGTAGGGAGAGCATCCCTCCCTCCATCCTCACACACCTGGGATGGATCTCATGGGCAAAGACTTGGCTCCCCTTGGAAATAATTCCAGCTCCAAACACTCCCTGAGCAACCTGGGCTAATGGAAGATGTCCCTGCCCATGGCAGGGGTTGGAATGAGATGGACTTTAAGGTCCCTTCCCATCCAAACCATTCTGGCAATCCATGGATGTTCATGAAACTCCCAGAAACAATCTTAGAGGGAAGCCTTTATAATTATTTTAAAATATTGAAAATATTTTTTAAATTAAAATTTATTTTTAAATTAAAAATATATTTTCTTAAATATTCACAATTATTTTCCAGGTGTTTGACCCATGCAAGGAGCAGGTGGAAAATAATTTGTATCCAGCAACCAAATGTTCCCTACTGCAAAGAGGTGAAGCCCAGCTCTGTTTTCTTTTTTTCTTTTGGCTTGAACCAAGATGGAGGCACTGAAGCCATCAGGAATGTTGTGGACTCTGTAGCACAGAAATGAGGAATTTCCATGAGGAAAATCAAATGTCTCAAGCAATTTTGGCCCCAGCTGCCAGGAAAACAGGATCTGGGAAGTCTGAGGAACATCCTGGTGGGTTTGGTGATGTACAAACTGTGTCACTGGTGGTAGTGTAAAATTTGGGATATTTTGGAGAAGTAAATTGGCTTCTTCATTAGCAGGATTGGGTTGCTGAGGAAGTTGTCATCTTCTGGTGAAAAATAACAAGTTACTAGTGGTTTTTAAGCCATTTTTCAATAAAATTCAGGATAGATCACTACAATTCCTCATGGATACATGGAATTAACTCCAATGAACACTTGTGATTATACCGTGGCACTAGAGAAACTGAGGATTTGGGCAATAAATCTACAGGCAAAGGACAAAAATCAAAATAAATCATTGCTTTATTTCCTGTTTACGCAGCCCAGCCTTGAAGGGCTCCACAGTGCTGACATTCCAAATTTCCTGAGATGTCACTGAGGGGGTTCAGTCTGGAGAAAAGGAGGTTTGAGGGGGGGACTTCATTGCTCTCCACAAATCCTTGACATGGAAACAGCCTGAAAACATCATTTTTGGGACTGACCATGCTTGGTTTGCTGTAAGTGGTGTTTCTTTTAGTTATTTTTACCACAAAAAAAAAAAAAATCGAATATCATCATTGATGACACGGGCAGAATGGGAACCTCAGATAAAGTTTGTTAGAATTATGAGGTGCAGAAATCAGCCCCTGGCTTTCTAAACTCCTTCTCAGAGAGGAATCTGGACCCAATCTTAGCCCCAGACTTAATCAATGGCTTATATCTAAATGATGCATAGATGTAATTGAATTTTTATACAACTTTGTCCCTCGGGATTAAGAATGGCAACCCAAATATATTTATATAAAAATAATATATTATGACAATGATTAGACTAAAGATCGGA
>VXAX01005445.1:13402-89427 GCA_013399835.1 Leptocoma aspasia | reverse complement strand
ATATATATATATATATAATCTAATATATATAAAAAAACAGAGAGAGACATTGTAGAGTACTAGGAGGATAAATAAAGAAAATGCATATGAATGCGTACATACACATATATACACACATTTATTTATAATATGCAGCCACATAAGTGAAGCTTGGGTCTTATTCTCAGTACTGAACATATTTCCAGTAATAGACAATTGTTCCTACCAATTTCTGTTCTGTATGAAATTATTAGATGTGTAGTCAAAGGAAAGGAAACCAACATTGCAGCAAATTACCTTGCTCAGAGTCATGCAGTAAATTCGTGATTGATTAGTGTTCCCTTTCATAGTCAGACCAGTGATATGTCCTTTATGTTGCAATGCTTCCTCCCCAGGAATAATAAAAAGGAAAATATCCACAGTTCTGAAGGGCAGTGTTTAAAAATGGTATTGTTTATTTATGGTTTTTATTAATGAATGCCACCTATTTTAATTTTTATTACTTATGAAGGAAGGGCTGGAAATGGAGTAAAAAAGTTTCAAGCAGTAAGGTGAAAAACTAAATAGATGTCAGTCCATTGGAAGCAGGGATTTAAAGTTCATGTAAGCAGCAAAGGATATCATAGTATCATGGGGATCCCTTAAACAGCCCTCATTTGGAAACTTAATTGTTTTATAAGGAACAATTTACCTTCAGAGATAATATAAAGAATCATTTATATCTCCTATACTTTTGCTCCTTCCTTTGAATACTCGATAGATATTGCTAAATTGATATGCTTTCCTTTGAATACTCTTGATAGATACTACTAAATTGCCTTTATTTTGCTTAGCTATTATAGACAAGAATCCCTTTAACATTGTTGCAGTTTATTCTAGAAAGTCTTTACAAAGTATTTAAAAAATTGAGTATTTTCTGTTTTTTTTTTCTGGAAATTATATTTCTCAGTTACCAGGAGTACTCATAATGATGGTATGAGAGCATCTTCTCTATTGATTTATTGGTAAGTTTTATGTCCCACTGTGACATTGTAGGGTGTCTCATCACCTGGGGAAATTACACCATTTTTTGGTGAATGGCTGCAGCCTTAAATACGAGAAGGAACCTACTGTTATTCTGCTGTTGTAATGGGATTCATTGAAGTCCACAAGAGTGTTGAAATATTCTTGTAATGCAGAGCTCTTAGTGGAATAGGACTTATTTATTAAGATGTTGTCCAAATATTTGGTAGCCTTTCTGCTTTAAAGTAGGGGTTTTTTTCAGAATTTTTTTTTTCAGAAATTTTGATAACAAATATTAAAAAATTTAAATATTTTTCAAAATTTGGATATATGAGGACATACCAAATATAAAAATTATGCCTGTCCCCAAATCAATATTGTTTGATATTATACTGTATATTTAGAGGATTAAAAAAAATTAGTAGTTTCAAAGGCACTTTTGCTTTTGTAAGATAGAAAAGGGCTTAAATTATTGTGGGCTTATTTTTCCACAAACAGAACTATTTGGATAGAGTATTTAGGAAAACAAGACAACCTCAGAGTATTTATCACCCCAGTGTTCCTCAATAAAAGATGTGGGAAGATTTGGAGTAGGCAGTTAAGGTCTGTAGGGCACCATAATCTCAGCTGTCAGGTGTAAAGTATTGTTTTCTCCCTGTTCTTCACAGTTTATGTTTCCAGGAATGATCTGAAATTCTCACAACTGTCATTTCTTTCTACCTTTGTAGATAATTTCATTTACAGATACAAATTGGTAGAATTTTTTATTTTCTATTTTAAGAAAAAATAAACTAATTGAGTAAATTAAAGGTTTATATTAATTTCAGTGGGTAGATTCTTATGCCAGAAACAGCCTAAACGCCTAACAGAGGCTTCTTAAGAAATAATTAATTATCAAGCATCAAGTCGAGCATAAACGGGTCCTCCACATCTAAGTCAGAAGCTTTACCAGGTCACATGGATGGTCATATTCAGATGTATTTATTCGGAGACATTGTGCCACTTCACAAGTGGCTCCAGAGGCAGACAGGGGCTGAAGAATTCCTGGGACATAGCTTTATACCCTGTGTACCGGTTGTCATCTGATGCACACAAAACTGCCTGACACTGATAAACTGACAGATGCTAAGCTACAGACAATTCTTCCTATGAAAGCCCAAATCAGTGCTAGAAAGCCTGGAAGTTGTCCCATTTCTCATGACAAAGGGTTTAGTTGTTCCCTGAGCACACTTCAGAGGGTAGAGAAACTGCTCATGGCTTCTTCAAATCCTTACTAGAAGTACAAGGTCCACCTTGAATCATAAACATATGCTCTGAGGAGAATGAGTATCTACTATCAGCAAGATTTATGACTGACAAATTATGGTTTTTATATGACAAGTCAAATTTATGACAAGTCAAAAAGTCACTGACAAGCGACTCCCTTCCAATTTCTACCATTCCTATGAGTGTGTAAGTTTGTACACCATTCTTCTATTCGGCCCAGATTAAATGGGTGAGGTTTTTTGTTTTTCTTTTTGTGTTTTTTTTGAGAACTGAGAATATTTTCTACAAGAAGGAATGAGATAGTGGAGGGACTGTGCACTTCAGCTGAGGTACTCAGAATGTACAGTCTTGGAAAGTAAAACATCACGTGTCTAGCAAGTTCACAACAGCACTGAGGTACCTCTATGTATACAGCCTGTCATAAAAGTTTACCAAAGCTTCCATTTTTGTGGAAGCCCCTTGCCAGACACTTGCCTCATGTACACAACAGAATTCAACAGCATTATCCCAAAACTAGGGTTTGACTTTTTCCTATGGATTTCTGCAACCTCTAGTTGAAGATGGAGGCGATGGATAGTAGATAACAAGACTCCAGAGGAAATGAGTGCATATATTTTCCTCTTTCAGTAACTGCCTATGGTGTGGAGATGATTTTTTAGAACCACCTCTGATTATCAGTAAACTAAAAGAAGCTGGAGGTGGAAATAGCTTATGCCCTGAAAGAAATTAATTGCTTACAATGGGCAGTATAACAAGTTGACTGTGATTTTTATATTGATTCACTCAAAGCTTTTTATGGTTAATAAGCTGAGAATGACAAGTACAAGGAATATTATTCATATAATTAATAGTGATTTAGAGAGTCTTTATCTGTAATTATATTCGTGTTAAACCCTCCCAAGCAGTATTGAATAAAGAACTGAAGGCTGTGTTTGAGCAAAATTGTATTGATTTAAACCCCAATTGTATCTCTTTGTCCAAGGTCAGTGTTAGTTCTTCACTGTTTTATAGTTGTATTACTGATTTTTTCTCTATTGTTCTCTGCATAACATCACACTACGTCTATACAAAACAAAAAACAGTTGAAGCCCAAAAGCCCTGACTAAAGCTATATAAAACTAAATTTGTATAAATTAGGGTAGGTTCTGAAACAAAAAGTCCATAAGAAGGACTTATGTCTTCAGTGTGTCTGAGAATATAATGAGAAGTGATTTCCCCACTCTCTAAAAGAGTACATCTAAAGCACAACTAAATTTAATTTGGATAAAATAGTGTTCAGGCTCACTAAATACTCACCCAAAATAGATGAATGCTTAAAACAGGGAACTATCTTGGCATCTGTGGAGCAATTACTTGGTCTGCAATGAACTTTCAGTCGTATGTTGAGAAAGGTCTCTTTCATTTCAGTACTCTTGTGGTAAAATGGAGGATTATATAGCTCTCCTACCTAACAAGGCAGACAAATACTATTGCAAAATGTGAAATTGTCAAATATTAAGGCAATGACAGCTTAGGACCAGAGCTTTGTACGTTCTCAAAAATGCACTAGGAAAACATTCAACATATTTTGAGATCTCTACAAGAATAAGAATGTCCTGAAGTCTTTGCTGCTTACAAACAGTGACACCTTTACATTTTATCCTGCACAGTTAAAAGAACTATACATACGAATGTTTCCAGTATGCAGTTTTGAATGCTTACATTGTAGCGAATGAGGAAGAATAATTTAATTTTAGAGATATATTTATTTATGGATTTACTTACTTACTTATTTGAATACTACCTAAGCCTATTGCAATATGGCAAATAAGATTTTTTTCCCCTCAAAGATTTTCTGTATATAGTGATATATAACCTACTCTGCATATAATTCTGTATATAAGAATATATAACCTATTTTCACTCATTGGAGCTCCACCTTCCATGCTGAATTTTATCACAGTGACTTCCATACGTTGCAATGGAAAGAAACAAGTGTGGAACTCCTGAGAGGATGACATTTCTTTACAGAAAATACTAACTTTCTTCAGGAAAAACCACCCATGCTTACTAAAAGGTAGTGTTCTAAGGCTGAGGGAGAAGCCGTTAAGACATAAGCAAATGCCAAGTATTACTTTTTAAAAGTGAAAAAATAGAACTAAAACTTGTTAACTGCAGCCTGTAGAATAAGTTTTTTTTTGCACTGTTCAGTAATACCAGAATTTACTTGCCCTTTTTGTTTCACTTGGAGTAGTTGTCTGTGAAAAAACCAAAACAAATAAAAGAGTAAGGAACTGAAAATATCCTCAATAACTTCTGTGAATGTGAGAGTTAATTGGGCCTATGTAGCAGCTATGTCTAAGGACATTTTATAGAGATATTGAGCAATAAAAGCTATCACATTTGTAAAATTACACCATTAGTGAATAAAGTTACATTTATTCTACTTCCAAAAGAAGGCCAGAGGACCTAATATCAGATCTATTTAAATATACTGTGGATGATTAACTACTCTCATATCAGTACCTCCGGTACCTCTTTGCATATTTTGATATTAATACTTGTTTAAAGCTAACCATCATTTGACCCAAGCTATATACTACTTGGTATTGAAAACACAAAGGAAACATAAACTCTATATAAAGAAATTAATCAAAATGCTTGTACTTTGGAAAAATTGCTTTTTTGATATTGTCTGCTCTATCATAAGTGTGAAAGATGTGTTTTATAGAAGAGCAAGTACTGAAACCAACAATATATAATGAAAAAACCACACATGCAGGAAAAAAAAAAACCTCATTGGCAGGAAAGCATATTAATCACACACACAAGCAGGCACATATATAGAAAGTGGTTTGAAACCAATGTTGAGTTGTACCAAATTTTCTATAAAATACAAAAAACAAAAATAAATCAGTATTCTTTAAAGGGGCAAAATATGCAGACGTAGTTATTAGTGAGGTACTATTTTGTCTTTAACTGTATTCTCTTTATCTCTCTGTGTTTCCTACTTTGGGAACCTCAAGTGACATCATGCCAGCAAAATCAGCAATGAATAATGTACTTTTTATGCAGTTCTTTCCTTTGAAGAATCCAATGTTGAAATATTAATTAGTTTTCTGCGTAAGTCCTAGATAGCTTTTCCTCAGCAAAGCCTTTACAGAACAAGGGAAAAGAACATTTATCCCCCACCATCCTAAAATTCTAAGTAGAACAGGCAGTAAATGGCATAAACATATTTTGAACTAACTAAAAAAAAAAGCATATGATTAAGTACAAGCAGATTTTCAGTCTGCAAATCCTCACCAGTGTCTATGCCTCCTATGCAAAGTGAAGATTCATTTCTGGACTAATTTCTGTTACAGTGTTTTGAATCAGAAAAACCTTGCTTGCAGGGTTAGTTAGCGTTTTTAATGAGTTACATACAACTCAAATACTAAATATTTCCATGACTTCTGATCTCTTTCTGTAACACACACAATGCAAATGACTAGAAAAATAATTAAACTTTTATATTAACTCTTATTAAAAAAGCACTGGTCAATATTTTAAAATTTCATCCACATCAGATTTGGAAATGTACATATGTGGACACCCTTTCCTAAAGATTTGGGCAGAAATTAAAAACTATGCAAGCATTATGAGGGGACCATGGAGGGGTTTTTTTTCTTATTAATAAGAGTTAAACATTTTGTTTGTTTCTGGATGTTTCCTTTTAAAAATTGATACTGTTGAATCTGGATGGATTCGCTTCTAAGTCAGAATCTCGGTGAAGGCAAGGAAAAACCACAGAACTGTAACGTCATGTTGATTTCTTGGTCTTTATTATGCAGCCAACAGGAAAAACTAAGAGGTAATAGTAGTCTTCATAGTTCAAGATTCTTTTTTTTTATTTTTATTATTTATTAACCAAATTAAGTTTGACAAGTTTCTATATGGTTTTGAATTCATCGCATATTTTAAACTACTTAATTGTTATTGAGTCTTTTTTCATGAATTTACTGTGGTTCTAAACTGTTAGATGCTTTTCATCAGGTATTATATAAATCTATCAAAATTGTATAAACATGTAAAAATGCAGTAATGTGAGATTTATTCTTTCAAAACATGGTGTTTTAAACTCCTTAAGAACCTTCCCAAAAGTTGTATTTTCAACATCAGAAGATCTATAGATTTTTAAAGTTGCCAGAACCTCTTTTACACGAAGCTGGCTCTTTAAACATGCATTTAAATGTCTATGAATATTACATGTTATGCAGATTTCATTACCATTATTTTATTTTACTTAAGCAGGAAAACATTGCCATACTTATCTGACATGTTTTGGTTTAACTGCACACTTAGGCAGGCATTTGCAAAGGCAGAAAAGCAGTTGTCCTAATTGAACACTAAGAATAGGATGCACTTTGAAAACATGAGTATGTGTACTTGGCAGGTTGCTGAGACAGGGAAATGTCATCTCTGTGATTTGCAGTTAGTGCCATTCAATATCACACTCGTCAAGCACTGTACTTTCACGTCTTGATTCAGTCAGGTGTCTAACAAAAAAATGGAGGAAGAGGAAGAGGAAGAGGAAGAGGAAGAGGAAGAGGAAGAGGAAGAGGAAGAGGAAGAGGAAGAGGAAGAGGAAGAGGAAGGCGAGGGAAAAAATACTGTCTATATTGCAATGGTCTCCTGCTATCCCAAATAAGATTAAGAGCAATTATTAAGATACAGACACTGCAGATGTCAAGTTCGGTTTCTTAAAAATGGATAGGAAGACATAGAACTGTTCCAAGCTCTTCAATAAATTCTTATCTATTCTATTCAGTGCTAGATTTGGCATGATTTGCTAAGGGAGGACATTAATTACTTTCTTCTTTTAGCAAGGGAAGGCCCCACAGTTTTTATTGTTCTGGGGAGAGGTAGTAGTGTAGAGCTTGATGCAAAAAAATGAAGTGCTTAAAGAGATTCAGTCTTTAAGCCAACAGATTCTGTTATTTGAAACGTAAGTGGTGAGAAATAAGCCACAGCAGAAACCACTTTATTCTTGCCAATACCCAGTTAGACCTTTGGAATAAATTGTTCTCAGTTTGGCTTCTGGTCAGTTACAAGGGATGCACTTTGAGCACTTTTTGTTTCTTTACAATTGCCTTTTGTAAATAAAAATGTTTATTTTGTTTTTTCCCACGGGATTCCATGTGGTGAGGGAAGAAGTTATTAGCTCCCCTTTCTAAAATGATTGCCTATTTAAAGCCATTTAGAAGCTGTAGGCATTTTGTTCAAATTCTATGCAGTGTATTCATATTAACTTTGGCAAAGTTAAAGAATTATTTGAGAACCAGGAAAAGGTTGGGGGCCAGTACATTAAAAAAAAAAATCTTTTCATGGTTTCTCTGCAGTAATTTAACTATTCTTTAAAATGTCCTCCGGCAGCATTTGTAACATTAATTGTCTAATGATTTTCTCATATTTAAACCATGGTAATTAAATTGTGAAGAGAGTATTTCTTAGTCCCGCTGCAATAAAATGTTTTCACTTGATTGAAGTTGAACAGCAATTTGGCCTTTATGTTGTAAGGGAAAAAAAAGCCACAGGACTTCTGCGAGTAAATGGATCAATTAAACAATGTTCTTTTGTAATGAGGGTTGCATCATTCTGCCAGTGATAAAAATCTGTAACTGAAGCTGTCACTAATGATACATTCCATCTTCTTAGCCCCACGATGCTAACCTGTCAGGAGGCAACTATAAGGCTTAACTTCCTATTGATCCTTGCATGTTCTGTTTCAGAAGACAGTAAAAAAAAAGAAAAATCAACTCGTTATAAAATATTAACTTTATGTTCAGAGGCTACCAGAAGCTGAGAACAGCAATATGATTATTGGGAGGGAAATATAATTTTGGGGCTTGGGGCATCAACCACCACTCTAGGAAGCCTGTTTCAGTGTTTGACCACTCTCCAAAAGTGGTAAAGAACCATTCCCATGCATCCTACCACTGGATCCCAGGGAGAAGATTGCAGCACCTCCCTCCCCAACTCCTCTCTTCAGGAAGCTACAGAGAGCAATAAGATCTCCTCTGTGCCTCTTTTTCTTTAAGCTAGACAAGCCTGAAGTCCCCAGCCACTCCTCACAGTTCCTGACTTCCAGCCCTTTCACCTGCTTTGTTGCTTTCCACTGCATGCATTCACGGACCTTCACATTCTTCTTAAATTTTAATATCTTTAATTAATTCTAATAACACCCCAGAACAGTGCTAAAGAAGAGGCTGTACCAATCCTGAATACAGGGGAATAATCGCATCTTTTGACTGGTCAAGCAAAAAAAGGTCAAGCAAATCTGAACAAGCAAAGAAAAACAAAACCAGAAATTCATTCGCTATTTCTTATGCAGTGTCAGGCAGGGGTAATTTGTGAAAAGAAAGTCTTCAGCACACATAATGTTTACTTGGAAAAATAAAACTGGAAAATAAAACCTGGGGACTTTTTCTACGCAAGTTTTTGATCTGTCCAATCTCTACAAAGACGTTTATGTCCTTACTTAGCCACTGTTTTGGCTTTAAGGATGATTTTGCTAGGCTGCTCTCAGGATTTCAAATACATTTGTGAAATGCAGTTATTTTGGATTTGAGGAAAGGACAGCAAACCAATTAATGTGCAAAGCAACCAAAACCAAAACCGACAATGAAAATCTGCTATTCCATACCATCATGGTTTAACTCCAGCTGGCAAATAAGGATCCCTAAGCTGCCCACTTACCAGATCTCCCTCATCCCCCCAGTGGAGGACAGAGAATAGTAAAGAAAATGTAAAACATCATAGGTTGAGATAAAACTGGTTTGATAATGAAAACAAAATAAAATACATTTCCCCTAACTAATAACAGTTGTGATGAAAAGGAGAGAAGGAGAGAGGAGTAAAACCCTAGAAAAATAAGTGATATACAACACAATTTTTCACCACCCACTGACCAACACCCAGTCCATCCCTGAACAGCAACAGCAGCTCCCAGCCAACTCCTCTCAGTTTATAGACAGAGCATGACATCCTGTGGTGTGGAATGTGCCCTTGGCCAGTGCAGGCCAGCTGTCCTGGCTGCGCTTTCGTTCAGGTTCTTGTGCACCTGCTCACTGGCAGAGCATGAGACAGTGAAAAAAGCTCTACTTAGAGTAAGCACCACTGAGCAACTACCAAAATGTCAGTGTGTCATCAGCATGATTTTCTCTGTACATACTAAATAAATAACACAGCACTTTAGCAGCTACTGGGGAAAAAATTAACTTAATCTCAGGTAAAATCAGGACACATACCTTCCCAGAATACCTCAGGCTTGCCTCAAGGGAAGATTTGATCCTTTAAAAGTATTGCAAGGCTGAGTTCTCCTATGGTTTCTGTACAAGTCTGCACAAGGAAGGGGATCTCTGTTCACAGACCTGCATTCTCAGAGATGGATGAATGTTAGAGCTGACGGATATGTGAGACAAAGTGTGGGGATGAGGTAATCTTATCTCTACACAGAGAGGACAGAGGAATTTATTTCTCTTTTGCTGGGTGAATGCTGTCATATGAATTGCTGACAATACATAATATGAACCTGAACAACAGTATTTCTGTTGTTCAGGTCCATGTTATTCAAACATTCTGCAAAACCAACAAAATAAAATTGGAGATATCATAGGCTGGTAATTACAATTCAGTCTAGTCACTATTTCCTCATTTTATTTCAGATGCCAAACATAATTTAACACATTCAAAAGCAGAAATTAATCCTTTAAATTATGTTCCTCAGTGTTTTTTTCTTCATTTTTATCTGTTTTCTGTCAAAGTGACATTAAAAAATGTTACAGATAGTTACCCCTAAATTTTATACAACAAATTTTGCATGTAACATTCAAATCTTGTTTCTAGTCAGAGAAAGAACACATTAGGTATAAATAATCACAAGAATTTTTTGCTAATACAACTGATATCTTAAGAGTCTCAGTATTATTAGTCCAAATCTGTTTCTCATAGGAAAAGAAAGAATAATCACGTGGTTTAGAAATTGCAGTTATATATTATACAATTAAGTTATAGGAACCTACCTTATTTTTTTGCAGTTATGTTCACCCTCTCTCTGCTCCTCTGGGTGGCTTCACTCTGGTGCTGGTGATGAATGCCAGCGTTAGCAGCTAATTGCCAGCATGCAAGTCCTTTGCCAAGAGGAATATGATAGTTATGTTGATGGTTTCTTATTTCTCGCTCTGGGATCTACTTTGTATAATTTTTTATATGTTTATTAACATACATTCATAAATTTTTTTGCTTCCTGCATTGGTCCACAGCTTCTCATTACATTTACATCAAATTTACTATATATGGTACCCATTACATATTAGAGACCATTTCTTTGAACTCTATGTTAAACCTAAAATCAGCTTTATCAAGCTCCAGTTTTCCATGTCTTTGAGTATTTTGCAGAGGTTTGCAGCTGTGAGCTCTCCAGTGCCAGAAATTCAAAGTTGAATGGTTATTATAATTTATAATGGAACAGAGCAATTTGGAGCCCAACGAAATTGGTATGGAAGGAAGGAAGGAAACTGAATTGAAGTTCAAGCCAAACCCTAAGCATTTCTACAGCTCGAAGGAATATTTTCCAGTTTGCATCCCTTCAGATTTCTCTTTTGTAAGACTACAGACCCATCACTGAACAGATGTCTCTGAGAATTTCTGAAGAGCTGTCAGTACCATCAGTATTTCTTTTAGTTGGCTGGATAAGTCCTACATGCATCAGTGAATCAGCCTTTTAAAATGTTATGTGCTGTGATTTGTGTACACCATCTGAAATATCAGTCTTTATCATCTTAAGAGGTGTTCTTGCCCACAAGAGAAGAAACTGCCATAAAGCTTTTCCTTACTATTACAGTTTTAAGTAGAAAACATATTGCTATGTACATATAACACATTTGAGTAAAAGTAGCCCTTGAGACTTCAAATCTTTATCATTTCCATATTATCACTTCAAGGGGTTCAATCATAACAATATCTTAGCACAGGATTGTTTTTTGTTTTAAAATATTTGCTCATCTTGCTTTGAAGATAGGCAACTAACTCTCACTGTTGAGAACTTATGAATCAAAAAAGGCTGGACTGGGTCAGATTTTGAGTGGAAAACCTCTGCAGTTTTCTGTGAGAGGGAAAAATACCCTGAAGTGCTTTACAAAGTGGGATCATGATACAGCATTGATAAAAATTTGCATTATACTTGTAAGAAAATTAAATATAATTTATTTCACTATGCAGTACAGAATATAAAACTCATATTATTTAACTTATGAAACAAGAGTAATATATAATTTATTATAATACCTTGTATTTTAATTTTTTGTATTTGTAATTATTAGTATATTTCTTGTATGGCAAGCACTTTAGTTTAAATTTCTCCCTTGCTTATTGGCATGAAAAATACATCCTTACATCCCTTTTTTTACTTGTCTTTGCTTGAGGCTGTGCCTGCAACCTACAAAGACTATCAAAAGAAAATGGGGACTGAGATTCAAACTGTACTGAGCTAGAGGGATACAGCATTCTTTTAAAGTTTACTTTAGAACTTTAAGTCAAGCATTTTTTTTTTAATTCAGTCAGTTTCAGTCATCTCTAATACATGAAACAGCATTTGAGTTTTGCTAGTGAATTTATGTTTAGTGTTCTACAAGATTAGCAAAAAGTCTGTCAAAGAGGAGAAGAACAAAGAGCCCTTAAAGTCCAAAAGCAACCTGGAATGATTTTAAGGTTGAAGTGGAATATAACATTTTTCTTTGTCATTTTTTTACAAAGAAGTAATATTTTGGGATGCAAAATGTTTCACTTGCTGCATAGTTTCTCAGAGAGAGAATCCATAAAATTTAATAAAATATTAATTTTGTTATTTCAAGGATTATTTGAAAGTTAAAAATATTAATTTCTTCCACAATAGAAGAAAAAAATGTGAAAACAAAATTTTTTAGCATTGGATTATGGAAACAAACATTAGGGGTTTGGTGTATTTACATTTTGGTTGTGGACAAATGCTCTTCATTCCATCACAATTTAATAGTTTGAATCTCCTCTATCGCTTACCGGTTTATAGTGTAGGAGCATCTCCATATTTCCTTTTTGGGTGTCCAATTTTGTTACTTACTAGCAAGGATGGTAGAATTTCCCAGCTATCTAGTTGGTTTCATATTTTTCTTTGGCATTACATGCTGCAATAAGAAGAAAAGCTTGACTCATACCTGTGCAAATTTGCATAGGTTGCAACTTCTTCAGTGCTGGGATCTCCAAATCTCATTCAGGGGTCAGACTGCATCACATCTCCTTTACACATGCATGTGAGCCTACAAAAAAGGAAAGGAAATGTGAGGGAAATGTTTATTTGAGACCATTATAAAATAATCTTCTCCCAAAACCATTTTGATAAATTTTCATTGCATTACACTACTTGCTTAACTGGTTAACACTTTAATTTAGGTGAAATTAGAGTAGTTTTATTCATTTAGTTTCTGGTAAAGGCTAAGAAATTTGGCACACTGTTTTGAATGACAGCACTTTTCTTGAAATAAACAACCATGCTATTGTATATGGTACATACCACTTCATATCTGAGCAAAAATAAATCTGTATTAAAAAATGTTTTATAAGGAGTCTTTCTAACTTTATTATGTTATTGAAATTTGAAGTGTGTGTAATTTTTTTCTTATTTTTATCTTAGAAAATAATTTCGTGAAGCTGAGATTTTGTGCTCTGCTAGTGTAAAAAGCCCTCTGAGAATTGATATGTTGTACTTTGCCTCAAAGAATTTTTTTATGGCACTCACAAGTAAGCTGACATACTTTCATCAACCTTTGTGTTATTTTTTAGAAGCAGGTGTTCCAAAAAACATAACTAGAATCCACATTAAATGCTTTGTTTCTTGAACCCAGCCAACACAAGATCAAGTCATTGCTGCCAATCTACTGATTTCTTGCCTGTGAGAAAATGTGTTTTCCAAAAACAGCATCTGTGCCACTATCATAAAGGAATAATAAAGTGTTAGAAAAGAACTAGAGCTTTTTCTTTCAAGAATTTCATAAAGAAAACTTTCTCCAAAATGAAACCTAGATATCACATTGTGCCTTTACCTCTTCCATGTATGAGGTATAAAGGAAAAAGTTAAATCTGCCGATTGTTTCAGTAGAGGACACAGTTCTTTAAGGTGCTGAGTGCCAGCTGAAAGCAAAGGCAAATGCATATAATTCTTTTGGGATGTCAGCAAAACTTTGACAATGCATTTCTGAAAGAAAATTACTTAGTTTTTCCTCCAATGGCAGAATGAAAAGAGATCCCTTATTTCCACACATACCTGGTTAATATGAAAATAAACATAAATAAAAAAATCTAAGTTGAAATCTTGTCCCCATGTGTATTAGAGGGTGGGTTAGAGAAGGTGGCATGTTGCCCTGTTGTTATTCTGAATAACCCCTGAACACCTATTATTGCAGTATCCTTGCCAAGGGTTGCACTTGACTCTTATATACCTTAGAGATATGAAATATTTTGCCCTCACAGTTCAGTTGATGGGTTTCTACCCTAATATTAAATCCAGGCTAATGAATTGAACATTCTATTACATTACTGCTGATATCCCACTTAGGACCCTTATTTTTTTATAATCTTAAGTGGAGCCATCACAGCAAAGAATTCAGCCCATGAAATTAAAAATTTTGGTGTTTTCTAATTGTAATTTTTTTGAGTGCAGTGTAAACACATGTGACATTAAAAATGTGCTAAATAAGGCATAACTTACTATTCAGGGCCATGGGCTCCCCCTTGTTTAGAGATACTCTTCAGGTCCAGTGATGCCACATATAGCTTTCCAATTTAAATAAAATGAAATATATCAACTACTATCCAGACCTATAAAGATAATTAATGTGTCATTTCTATGTCATTCTAATGTGTCAACTTCTGTGTCATTTTCAGCAAGTTTTGTCAGTAATCGATTCAACTTTTACTCACATTTCTCTTCATTTAAACTGTTAACATTTCTAAGCTGGCAGAGGAATAAATAAACAATCATAAAGCTGTAAGCAATTATAAAATTGCTTAACTGGTGTAATTACAACATGAATTTCTTGGCCTAAAGAAGGCCTCTTCTTCACCTGCTTCTGAAAACATTGTGTTTGAGTTCAGTGTGGTATAAATTCAGTGGAAGGCCCTTCAGATATTAATCTAAGAGGTGCAGAGCAGACTCCAGCTTCTGCAGATTTCTTGGGTAACCTTGTTAACAATAAGGAAAAATCATTCCAGAAAGAGCTAGGTGACCTTCTTCTCACCTGGGGAATGGACTCTACAGGCACTCAGAGAGAGCTGCAGTGTTCTTCCACGTTTCAGCTATTACAGGCAGCAATTTCTTGGGCACTATGATCTCACCTACAATGAGGACACAACATAGAGACTTATGTTTCAGCAGGGCCTGTAAAATCAGAAATCCATTAAATCCTTTAATGTTCCTTAAATACTTAGGGAATATAATCCCTTACCTTGGCTAGAAGAAAGATGGTAAGAGCCTTGAGAATTTGCATTTCTCCCTTCTGTTTTTTTTTTTAAAGTTTATCGTGTTTTGTTATTCATGCTGACATTTATGACTCTAAAGTTAGCACTTTCTTTTTGTTTGGTTTTTAAGCTTGTAAAAAGTAAAGAATCAGCCTGCTGAAAGATACCCAGTTGGGAAACAAATAGTTTTCCTTTTCTGAAAGCAGCAGGATTTAGCAAATTTGGTTTAAATAAAAACTACAATACAATAAAACCAGAGTCCCACTGCTACACTGGAAGCAAGATCTGGTTTTCCTCATAATTTTCTTCTTTTCTTCTTTATTTTTCTTCTCTTTTGTTCTTGTTTTGTTTGCTAGTATATAAATCTATTCCTTATTATTTATTTTTCATGCTATACATATAATAAGGGCTTTAGAAATTGAATGGTATTTTGAATATATTGAAACTTCTTGCATTTAATTTTCTGGATTTTGCTGCAGTTCTTGTCAGAAACATGCTTTGGGCATTTAATAAGTCTCTGTGTCCCATACCTGATATGCCATATGTGTTTGCCTGCAGGCTTTTAATTTACAGCAAGGTATCCTGCTAATGAAAGCTCCTTCTACATTGTTTCTCTTTCCTTAATAATCCACCCAGGTATTGCTACAGTGCTTGTCAAAAATAATAAAAAAAAAAACCTAACTTTAGTACTAAATTTGCTGCAAGAATATGAACCCAGAAGAAGGAATTGAAAACTTGCTTACACATGTAGTTGTTATATCCCCTGAATACAGGAGTATCTTAAGTTGATTGGCAATAAAAATTTAAATTAAGAACATATATTTTTTAATCTGTTTTTATCTTTATGTATTATTTCACTGTTTCATTTCATCTGTATACTGCTTAACAACTTTTTTTCCCTATTGTGCCTTTACAATGTTGCCGTATAAAACGTCCTTTTTCCCCCCCTTTCATCTCCCTTATTTCTCCTTTCTAATTAGTGAAAACTTAACTTCAACAAACTTTCTTCAAGGTTACCCTGATGTGAAGGAAAGTGGTCTCATTTTCCTTGAAGAAAGGCTAATTATTCAAAGCTTCAGAGATCTTGTTACTCTGACTATACAAATGTTGAACCCGTAGGAGATTCTTAATCCACGAAGTACCTTAGCAATTGCCACTTCTGTTGTTCTCGTGATTGAACTCTTGGGAAGAGGCTACCTCCAAGCAATACAAATATGCATTTTTAATAATACTTATAAAAAGAGATCTGGAGGAACCAAGAATAAGCCAAAAAAAAAAGGTATGTTGTTCCATTATATCGCTTTGAATAGTCCCATTATATTTTAGTTATTGCACTTGAGACATTTAATTCAAGGCAGTGATTACAGAGTGATCAAGTGCCTCCTTTTAATTAAGGTTTCAATAAGAGTTCCATTAGTAGCCTGCTTTTATGTCTTCTTTCTTCCTCTTCTCCCTCCCCCCTTTTTCTTTTTACCTCTGGGTATTATTGATATCTTAATTTTTTTTCCAGATGAACTTCTAAAGTGAATTAAAACTATCCTGAAAGTATGAATAAAATTGATCAAGTTATTCCTCAGAGGGTAATTCAGATTTTCTCTTTTTAAATGGATTCCAGGCAGGTAATTCTTTTCTCCTCTAAGCACTACTGATAATCACTTTTCTGTGAGAGAAGTAAAAATAACCATGCATGTTTATCCTGAATTCCTCCAGAAATCTGACCTTCGTTTTGTATAAAGCCATAGAAACTACAGTTTTTTTATGTGGTTTGGTTCATGTGAAATGTGCTCCCTGAGCACAGCAAGAGTGGATGGAGACCAAGACAACCAGAATGAGGGTTAAACTGCTTATCCAAGTTCTCTAGCTGCTGTCCCACAGATGTTACGCAGTTTTTATTGTCCTGATATGTAAACTCATGCTATGTTAAATGTTAAATGCTTAAACTGATGACTGATCGTCTCCAGTTCTGGTAAGAATTCAGAAGCTGGGGCCAGCTCATACTGAGCATGTCATGGATTAACAAGACTGAAGCAAAATTCAGGGGTAAATCATAAGGCTTATTGACAGGCTGGTTAAGAAGACTGGAAACTGAGGACAATATTTAGCGCACATTTTGTCAAATAACTCTCTCACGACATGTTTTTACGTCTCCAACATATTTAGTCACTTCATTCACTGCACTTCTTTCCAGATCACGGTATTATTTTGTAGAGGGTAAAGGGAAAACTAAGAGGATAAAGAACACAGATTTAAAACGCTCAGAGTGGATCTAATTGGGAGTTCTTTCCTGCAGAGGTATGAACTGCATGGGAGAGAGATTGATCTGTAGTGCAACTTTGTAAACTATTTTCAAAAGCAGCAGCTGCTTTGAAAAAGCATTCTCTGTTGCAGAATGGGTATGTTCTTAAATTATTGACTTAGAAAACTTTTCCTATTACATTTATGCTTGAAGATTCATGTTTATTTGGTGATGTCTTTTTTGGCTTTTCTAAACAGTTGGTTTTGTTTTGTGATTTTTTGTTGTTTTTTTGTTTCTCTCACATCAAGTGATTGGGATCAAGTTTAATACAGAAAATGACAGAAATTTTAGGGATTTTGAGAATAATTCAAATGGGCTTTCCCCCAGCCTTATAACAGTTTTAGGAGAACCAGAAACTCTGATGCCTTATTCAGACTCAATATAGTTGTATAAAAATATTCACATTTAATGGTGTTTGTTTCTCCAAGTTGTGACTGGTTTTGGTATTATGGTCCTTTTATAGCATTTGTATTATGGTCATGTATTTGTTTGCCTGACATTCTTGGAATTTTAAAGAGAACAGAACAACACAAGATAAAGTCATTGATTTCCCTAATCTGCTGGTCCTAAACTTATTGCCATTTTGAAGCAAAGAGCTTCATGTATATTTGATTGCTGAAGCTGAGCAGCAGGACACTGCATGGGATGTGTGAGCTCTTATTTCACTCCCACATTGTCAAGTGATCCCTTGTGCCAAGCTGATGGCTCAGAAAAAGCCTACTCTCTTAACTGCATAAACAGGAATTGGCTGTTTGTAAGGGGATATGCAAAACACTGTTTGCTTTTTATTGACATTTCTCTTCCTGCAGCACATTTCAAGAAAGGTCATTCCTTCTGTTCCTTCTGTTTCTTCTATTGATGATTCAAATTACTCTTAGTGTTGTGAATAGAAATACAATGCCATTAACACCCTATGGTGCTAACCTTTATTTTAATGAAATATTAATTCCTAAAACCTAGCAAGCTGCTGAGGGGGGTGGCATGGGGATAGGCGGGCTGGCATGTATAAATTAGGTTGGTTGAAGCTAAGGGGATAGGAATAGAGTGGCTCAATGCGGCAGCCTTCAACCAGTCCTTCTTTTCTGGGTTTTTAGGTGGATTTAAATATTAAGTGATTCTTAGGGAGCCTTTTGGCAGACAATTTAATCATTCTCTCTCACATTAATTGTCTTTAAATATTAAGTTTTCTTTGAGACTAAGGTCTTCGGAACAAGAACCAAACATTCATGTATTCCCTCACAGAGGCCAATGGAGTTCTGCATATTTTTACGTCTGAGCACTTTTATAAAATGAACATTAATTAAAACAGATATTTAATCTTCCCTAACTCTTTCCAATACTCTAGAAATTGGGGGTTTTAAAGGTAAAACCATTATATTGTTAATTATTTTATTGGGAAAAAATATGTCTTACATCTTCCTCTCTTGCAGATGATATTGAATAGCCTGTCACTATAATTTACCAAAATTTTCATCAATGAATATGGAGACAGATATAGGTGGGGAAGTGGTAGGCAAGAAGAGGTGTAAATGTGTGTAAGACAAAGCAAGAACACTCACGTGAAGCTAAGGTGGAAGGAAATAAAAAGAATAGTTTTGGGGAGATAACTTTGCCTCTTTGCAAAAACAAAACTGACTCTGTGCAAGAAGAGTCTACAGACTTGTTCATCCTTTGTCCTCTTGAAAAGTAAAATCCTTCAGTACCCTATGTTTTGACACCGTGCCATTATTTTGTACTTGAACTATGGTAGAGGTAAGCATTATTTTGTACTTGAACTGTGCTGTGCTGTAGGTGTTGAGGAAAACTGCAGCCTAATACCTTCAAAAGAGTATAATCAACGCCGGGGAAAGAAAAGGGTATAATCGTCACCTTTTTGCTTTCAGGATGGATCTTCATAGAATTATGATTGGGATTATAAAATGTCATTTCCTATGGTACTGCAGGACTCAAATCATTATTGATGAGAAAAATCTTTTAAAGAGAAGGTTAAATTTTCTGTAGTTCTTGCCTAAATATAGGATATCACCAACTTCTCAAATCTGTATTGGGAAGTGGTCAGAGTAGAGTTCAAAGCTGCTTGGTTATGCACATTGAAATTTTATTCTTTGAAAAGATTTGTCTAATCCACACAATAAGTATATTTTGAAATTAAGAATATTGCAATTTGCTGTATAGAAACAAATGATAAAAACACCCGCTACTTTATATGCTGTGTTACATTTTGCTTTTTTTTTTCAGATGGGTATTTGGAATAGAAAAAATAAAAAGTATTAATTTTTTCATATCTGTAAATATCAAATATAGCATGAAATATATCTTTTTTTGTACATTAAAGCAGATTAAATATATTTAGTCAGCTATTAGTAATCTATTGTATTTATTTTAAAGCTCAAAAATAATAAGACAAAATCATTCTTGTTTAGAATAGAAAAGTCCAAACCATAGCTTCTTCAAGGGAAAAATGTTTAGATAGAAACAATGAGGGAGCAAGTTCAATTGTATCAGGTTTTGACCAGCACTGTAGGTGTATCAGGTTTAGCCTCCTATTTGGAAGATGTACAAAATTACTTTGGTGAAGACAGAGGTATTTTTGTGGGTTTGTCAAGACTGTGTTAGTGCTTTTGCTGTTTTTCATAGGTTTGACAAGAATTTATTGTGTGCAAACTGATAAGAGTGTTGCCTTTGTGTCAGCTGAGTTGGAACCAGTACAAATGATTACCAGCATATCCACCCTGGCATTGGAAAAAATGTCTGTAGAAAACAGAAAGCAATGCAAAAAGTATTCTTCAATTAACAGCTGCCAGAGGAGAGAAACTTGATCTTCAATATCAGCTTTTCACTTAAGGTTTCAAGTATATTGGTTTTTAGGACAATAATGTAAAGAGATGGTTTAGAACATTTCTAACTGAGGGTCTTCTAGGAGGGGTGATACTTGCGGGTCCTTGGAGTTTCAATACACTGCACATATTTCTACTCCTCCACAATTTATTTTAAGAAACATCATAAGGAACCTTAAGCCCTCTGCATATATCATTTTTGTTCTCCCACATGCATTCAAAGTTGTTGTGTTGGGCCTTTGACATAAATTAGACAAGTGCATTTCATTCTGGTTTTATGGTTATGTCTTCTTTAAACTTGACCTGTGTCTACTTCCCCTGCACATGTCTGGTTATGAATTATATTTGCTTCCCTGAAGAGACTTTAAGTAAAGTGTTTTTTCTTTCATTTTCAAGCTCTTTTCTAATATTTTGTTTCTTTTACTGACAAATAAAATCAGATGTTACCATATTTTGAATACCAGCAGTGAAAGCCCACATATTTTTCTTGAAAAGGAAACAATTAATTTCAGCATGTTTTTCTCTTTGGGATTAAAAAAAAACTCCAAATATTTTCCAAATTTGAATATATATATATATATGTGTGTGTGTGTGTATGTGTGTATACATATATATATATGTTTATATATTTAGAAATATTTTTCCAGTAAGAAAATAAAATGTTACATTAAAAAAAAAGCGCTAGATGAATGGTCCTATTAAGTTCTCCTCAGTATTAGAGAGATTGTAAGTGCATAGTTTTTGGCCCTTAATTTTTATAAAGGCCCACTCTTGGGAAAGAAAAATAAAAGTGCAAAACCAAACCACAGTCCTTTGGTTTATAGTATTTGTATGTATTTTTTCATTTAAGTGAAACAAAAATATTGGATATGGTTTAGGATGAGAAATTTGCACAAGAATCCCAGCCCATTGTTGAAATGCAGCTATTCCTGTGAATTAGGGCACAATGGTCAAGGACGAGTATTTAACTTTCTGGATAAGAAAGGAAGGTAATAATAAATATATTGAGTTTGTGGGTAAAGTTTTTAATACCAAAAATACTACTCAGAAATGCACTGCAAAGTGCAATGTCCTAGTCACTGCTTATGAGACACTCCTCAGTGACCATAGGTTTCATGTGGTGAATCACCCATCTGATGTTAGAAGTCATCTTCCCTTATTGCAAGCTAGCAGTCAATACTTCAACTTCCACACTATTTATTAAAATATTTTACATGTTAGCCTGCTTTTGGTGTCTTATCAAAGATTTACCTTTATGAAGATAAGATGTCAATATTTGAAATTAAAATTTACGAGATAAGGATTTCCAACTTAAATATTTCTAATGATTTTTCTTTCCTTTATATACCTCTTCACTTCCTCCTATCCTCTCCACCACAACAACATATAGCTATAAATCCATCAGTGGAAAGCCAGTGAATATAAAAGTGAAATTAATAATTGATGTGTTAGAAACATTTTGAAAGAATTATTGACTCCACAGGTTTAATTTGTGATATAAGAAATTGCTATATATCTCTGGAGAGTTCTGGAAGGAAATCCTAAAAATGTCTGTAAATGCAAGCCACTGTCTCAGCATAATGTCAAAGCTGAAGTCAGCATACTGCAGGACATGCAGATTGAGTGTGCAATTCTACAGAATGAAAAAGAGTAGGGTTCTTACCGTATTTAGATATTTTTCTAAGTCACCTTTACCTAAAATACAAACATATTAGCTGTATATACTAGGTTAAATATTGATAAACTTTGCTTAAAAGAAAATCCAGTAGTTTCTGCAAAGATATATTACTGTCTTATCTCTCTTTTTGATCCAGAAAAAGTGGGTTAAAGGATGTCCTGGTAGCTAATGATAAGAGATAATATCTTGGGAAGGAAGTTTACTTTAAAGCTTATAACACCAACAGTAAGCAATAAAACTTGAACTCTAACTCTGCTTTTTCAAGCTCAGCTGAAAATAAATTAGGGGCTCAATTTATAAGCATTAACCAAACAACAGAAAAAAGAAAAAGTCATGAACACACACGGCTGTTTGAGCAGTTAATATTTATCACCTTTTTTCAGGGTAACTTGTCCTGTTTGGCAACTGTTAGCAATTGTTTCATATGACAAACATTATACAGATATTTAAAAAAATATATTCTTAATTTTATTTAATTCCATAGGATGGTATAAACTAGAGATACAATGTTGGTAGAGATTTCTCTCCAAAACTGAGGTGAAAATAGATAAGCACATAAGATTTCTGGGAATGCCTTTTAACAAAGAAAACCTGGAGGAGAGTATGAAAGAGCTTTTCATTAATATTGTATCTGTCAAGTGACATTTAAATGTCAGGAAAATGTTCTCTGTGAGGTTCTTCTACAGCCTTCCACACTGTCATTAGAAATAGATCATACTTCAAAACTGGCAGTGTAGATATACATACCCAGTACTTTAACAACACAGCTGTTAGGGATCAGTCAAAGCCATGATGTAAGAATAGCATGGTACAAGAGAGAAGCGAAGCTTCTTTATAGATCCTCTAGTTCATTAGCAAATATTTGAGATTAGCTCAGCTGGTTGGAGCAGAGTGCTAATCACACCAAGATTGTGGAATTGATTCCTGTATGGGCCAAGAGCTGGACTTGACAATCCCTGTAGGCTCCTTCCAGCTCAGACTATTACATGTGATTTGTTCATGGAGATTTCCTGACATCCTAAAAAATTCAGCCAATAACAGTAATTGCACATGGATGTGTTGGATGTGTATTGCAATTATTACTTATGCCTATTGTGTCTTCCAATCAGGGTTTTATGAAAGAAAATTGTTACTTCCCACTTTGTCTCCTTTCTATATGTGACATTACGATGAAGGACAAAAGAAAATGAAGAACTTACACAGAAGAATGTGCAGTTGAAAACTGAAGATACCCGTGGAATGGAAGTAGAATGAATATAAGAACATTTTGTGCCTCAGTGACAAACAGGATAGTAGGTTCACAAAGCAAAACTGGGTCTTAGATGATTATTTTTTGCTTTGAAGAAACTTTATTGTACTTGAAAAACATTAGTGCATGTATACCACAAGTTAATTCAGCATGATTTTGGTCCTATTAACATTGCAGTTAACTGTTGGCACACTTATTCATTTCTGCTACCTCAGTGGTGAAATTAAAAAATCAGTGATTTCTTTTTTTCAGACATGTGAAATAATAGTTGACTTACACCACTTTTTTTGCTGTTATTGTACATCAGCTGGACATGCAGATACAAGTAAGATTACACAAATATCAGTGAAAATTCCTATTTTAACTGTGAACTCCCAGGGAACTTTTTCTTCTGAAAGTATCTTTGTGGAGTCCCTAGTGCAGTAAGGCCTGTCTACCATTTGATCTAAACATTTCTATGATGAAAAAGAATTATGAACATAATATAAAAAATGAGGTATGTCACTATATTGATGTATTTTGTATAGTGGTCTCTGTTGCTTTTTATAATGGCACTGATTTGCAACCTTTGCTCCCTTCTCCTTGTTCTTCTTTGTTCTCTTTCAGCTTCACATCAGCTTTCTCCATCACCTGTATCTCTAAATTGGTATTCCTTAAGGTTTTTATTTCAGAGACAACAAGTTTCTCCATAAGGGAGAATGTTCTGCTCTCGTGGAGATGTTTACCCCACACTGTTCTTCACCTTGTCTTGGTTTTTTAAAAAGGGCTATGTTTTCATTGTTTTGGTTACTGATTTATTTAAAAACACGAGCAGAAGTATCTGGGAAGTTCTGGCAATGGACAGATGTTAATCATTGCCTTGCAATGCAGCTGTATGAGATCTGTCAGAAAGTAGCACACAATAAAGGCACTTATCACAAAAGCTGTTCTAGTCATGAGACTCTTCTCAAACGAGGAAGGTCTCTTAAGCAGGGTCTCAATAGGAAGCAGTGTTGGAGGTTGATGCCTTGGCACTTTTCTTCAGCTCCTGGTAATATTTCACTTGTAATATTTCCTTGTAATATTTCACTGCAACAGAGCAGGAGGGAGATGTGTCCATCCATACTAGGGTTGATTTGGAAGAAAACATGACAGGAGTATTCCTGACTCTGGTCAAATTTAGCAGCAGCTTATGTATAAAGGCAGAGCTAAAAATGGCAGGTATTCATCATGCTATTTCAATATTCAACTTTTTCTACCTCCTGGATGATCTTGGCATTAAATCTGATCCCATGCTTGTAGAAATCAATAGGAGCCTTTTTATCGACTTCAGTGGAGCAGGAGTAGGCTTGTGGTAGGCCGAGTGGCTTGAGTAGTTAAGAAAAATAGCTTTGTATATCCCCAGCAGAATGAACTCTGCTTTGGAATGGAGTTTCAGTGCCTAGTGACTAGACTGTTATTAAAAATGTAGCTTTTGCCAGAAACATTTCATTTCATCTATAACAAGAAGCAGGATTACATTTTCCTGAAGTCAAGCAGACTGCTTATAATTTTTACCTTTTTGATTTTCTTTCCTGCTCAGTTTTTGTAGACTTAGCAAGAGCTCAAGGGTTTGTTTAGTTTTTGCTTTAGCATCCCAAAAGACCATGTTCTTTCCTGGTTCAAGGCTCAATCATTCCTCGACTCCCTCTGCTAACCACTATGTGTAATTTTTTGACCTCATTCTCTGCAAACCTCTTCTGTCTGACCCTAACATAATCCTGAAACTTTTGTCTAATTAGATCAAGCTGCGGGATCAAGCTACTCAGTGGGAGGATTACATGGGATGAATACAATGTTCACAGTGAAATTAATTGCAGCAATGACATAATTGCCACAAAATCCCTATCACTGAGAATTACCATCATCATTGTTCTCGGTTGTTTTGTTAACTGAATAAAATTGAAGGTGAAATGTTGTTCTGTAGTCTCACTATTCTAGTTTGGGGTTTTATGGGTTTTTTTTGGTTTTTTTGTTTTTTTTTTTAACTGAAAGAATGTTACCAACATGGTAAGTATTACCTCAACAGCAAACTGAATTCAAGATTCTGATATCTGTGGCAAATCTGATAAAAATATGGGTTGGCTACATACAAATAGAGACATGTCCACTGTAATTCTCTTCTCTCACCTGGCTGCACAATGATGTGGCATCTGAGTCCCAGACCTATGGTAGCCGGATCAGAATATTTCAACACTCAAGGCCAGTGCTGTCCTGAGTTACTATGCAGCCTAAACCTGGTTTGGTGACTGAGGCTCAGGGGATGCTTTGGGACAGAGAGCTGAGGTTACTACGAGGCTTTACTGACCCTGACCAATTTGCCCCTGGTACCTCCTCCTACAGCTCTCCATGGGTGCAGGAACTCCATTTCGACTTAATCTGGGGGCCTTAATCCCTTCCTGAGCTAGACTCTATGTATGGCTCCCCTATGGCCCATCTCCCAGGTGTGTTCCCTGGGTCTTGACTCCCTAAAGGGACTCTGGATCTTCCACTGCATATGTCTGGGGTTGTTGATGGTGGCTGTCATCAATGCCCTGCTTGGGTTCTGCACATGGCTGGCACATGGGGCAATGAAGGTGTTGCCAGCTTTGTGGCAACACGCCCTGTGGACACTGTGCTGTCCTCCCTTGTGGACTAACCACATTCTTGCTGCTAACACCTTAAATGTGCACCACTCTCAGAATCATGGATTTGGATCACTTTGTCAGAATTATTTGTATGTGAAAAAATCCTTGAATAAAATTTAAATGTGATGCTGAGAGCAGGGACTCAGCAATAGTTAATTCCAAGTGACCACTCTAATTCCAATTTGCAACGTACCTTCCACTTGGCCTCTTGTTTTTTGATTTTTTTTCCCAATGACTTAATTCTATCTACATATCTTCAAAGATTCAACTGAAAAGACTTCAAAGTAAATAAGCTGTGGTTTCCTGTTTAAGGATCCTACTTTAAAGACAGTATATTCAAATTCCTTTAGTCTGGGAAAAGTCCTTGAATTTTTTTTACTTGTTATTTTATAGGTGATAGGTACCACCTCTGTTTCTATATAGAGAGAAAACCCTATTTTTTTTTTTTTCCTAAGGAAAATATGTTTAATATAGGGTGAAGGTTAAGAGCTGCATATCCCAACTAGAAGAGGACACCAGACACTTCAGCCTCAGGAAGGATTAAGAGCCAGTGTTTCCTCCTGGCCTGCTGCAGGCAGATTCAGGCAGAACATGTCTGACTTTAGACTGAACTCTCCTCCTTCTGCTGAATTTTTGGCCTTGTCATGTTGAGAAGCTTAATTCTTCTTGAGATTTGGTGCTGGACTCTTGGGGCGAAATCAGGACTATGGTTTCCATGTTTAATGTTAGATCCGGACTTTGATAGAAATGAGATTTCATTATTATTGTTCTGAATCTCCTGTATCCTAGAAAGATTTTAAAACTGAAATTTCAATGTACATGATCTATGACTAATGGGAAAAATACCTTACTAATAAGGCAATCCATTTTAAAAAATGGATGTGTTAAAGGCTGCAAGCACCTAAAAGCTAAAGAGTTTGAGGAAACCGTGTAACATAAGTAGCTGAGCCCAAAAAGACTAGAAAAGTCCGGTTTTCCTAATTGTCAAAGAAACACTTGTGCAGCATATTGCTGTTTAGAATAAAGCTTTTCTGTTTCTAATGGACTTGGAATTATCTGTAGAACAAGCCTGGGCAGTGAAGAGTGTTCATTTTATCTTGATTACATTTCAATATTTTCATATTTTAAAATTTTAATAAGTACTAACATCCTGTAGAAATAGAAAGCTTCAATGTTAAAATAAAGAGGAATGAAGCACTGAAAGTTTTGGCAGGATGAAATATTTGAAACCTTTCTTTGTGCTAATAAATACTTCAGTTTGGCAAAGTGGAATTGTTCCAAAGAAAAAAGAAAATTCAGTGAGTAGAAATAATAACGCTTTCTAAAGAAGATATTAAAAAAAAAAAGTGAACCAGCTTTTAGTCTGATAAGATACTCTTCAGGTAAGAAATAAAATTAACTAATTTATAAATCCTTTTTAGATAGGAAAGAAAATGGGATGGCTCCTACAGCATTTACTATAACTGAATCCATGTATCTGGTATCCTTGCTGAGCCTTGAGAGTATAGGTAGCTTTAGGTCAGCTACCTAGTCTTGGGAAAGGTAAGAATTTTATTTTCAAAACATGTTTTTCAGCCTGATGTAAAATGGAGGAAATGTGGATATCAGGAATCTTTTTCCTGTCCAACTTTCCTACTCAGATCAAACACTAACTCACATAATTTTGTATATCTCAAATTCTTCTTAACCTTAGCCAAGTATCCACTCAGGAAATGTCAGTGATTTTATCAAAGGCCCCGGTGAAGGACTGTGTCAAACAACTTGGGAGGAAACAAATCAGTTTATTTAAACTAAAGCCAAAGTAGCATTCAAAATTAAAGATATATTATGCTAGAGACTTACTTATGGTGGATTTTCATTTTATAACTTACTTTTAAACACTTTTGTTGTTAATTGCAGTGCACCTAAGTTTACTCATTGCTAAAATGGATTAATGAACACTCTTCTTAAGGGCACTATGGTTGTTGCTTACAAAAATAATTATCAAAACATTCTGTGTTGCATAGCTACAAAATATTAAGCAAATATATTGTTAGAGGAAATTATCCAACTCAGTATGTTTAACTTTCCATGGGAGGAAGATATGAACTAAAAAAAGTCAAACATAATCCCACCAAAAAAAACCCCAACAATTCTGTAATATTTGCCTCAGATGCTCATTTATGCTTCCTACTGAGAAAATAACATTCCCAAGGGGCCTTCATCTAAGGCTTTTAAGTTTCAAAATATCTTAAACCTTCAGTTACTTGAGGCCAAATAATTTTCACCTAAGTTCTAAGGAATATGCTTGAACTTGGTTTGTTTATTCTTTTTTCTTAAAAGCAGAAATCAATATAAATCTTGCTGAATAAAAAATTTTATATTCCTAATTTCTCTCTTTGGAAGAATAATTGAAAGATAGAGAGTTGTGTATACTGTTCAATGATGCATTTCTCAAAGAGCATAACATCTTCACCTGCTGTTGATACCTAAATTGAGGCTGAACATCAATGAGTACCTCAAGATACTCCACTTGTGACAGAAATTATTGCACTGCTGTTACAGAGATTTTATAATGATAATTTAATGTTTCTGTTTTCCATCATGAACTTTTGAAATGTTTGTAATAAAGAGCTGTAATGTAGTCTTGGTGTGGAGTTTTGTTTTATTAGTGTCTATTTTTCTTTTTCTGCCTGGAATATTTATTTTTCTTAGTCTTCATGTGAGCCTGGTCCTCATCCTACATAGACCCGTCCATGCACAGTCCTTGTATACTCTTGTGTGAGAAACGACACTCACTTTTAAAGTTTCAAAGGTTTATAAAACCTTAACAAAAATACAACAGAAGACTGAATAAGGAAATATTACAGCACTGGGAGCATGGAACTAAACCACCACGTACTCATCTACAAAATGGATGCTCACCCTTTTATACCTCTACCCCCTCCCAAAGTCTTCTCAGTTGACTCCTGCTTCTCCATCCAGTGATGGAGATCACTTTCTTACATCTTGATTGGAGGTCAGGTGTTACCATAGTAACAAGCTGACCCTCCCCGAATGCCCCAACTGCCAAGGCCATCCTTGTGTGACAACAATACAAAGGGGGAGGAGAAAGAGGACTATGGGAGGACATATTACAGTAACATATACATCTACAAAACTTCTCTTAACGTATACATAATATTCACCCCTTAATTGTGAGAGCAAACCATCGCATTACTCATCTATAACATCTTGTATTTATGCTAACTTTGGAAATACCGCAGCCAGTATACAAAGACTTCTGCAGTACTGTGCTCTATGGGATGTGTACTGATCAGATGGGCCAGACAGAGAAATTTCTTCACAGGCAAAGAGAGACATAGCCAGAGGGGACACACACCAACAATGTCATATCCCAATTGCAAAGCCACATTGGAGCTGTCAGAGCAGGAGTCAGTCTTGGGTGGTATTGTGTTTATCTAAGACAGGATTTCTAAATGGAGGCTACATCAATCAACAGTTACTTTAGATCTTTAGAGCAGAAATTATAAATTGCCACTTTTTCATCCTTAAGGAACATGAAATCCTTTCTGTTCAGTCATCAGAACAGACCGTATTTTACTTAAAAACTTCATGCTTACTAGCAGAAGCTAAATTAACAGAAGAATACCCGAAAAATGTTTTAAGGATACCTATAATTTTGCAATAAAGCATTAAGCACACTCTCTCACCTCAAACAGAGCACCTTTTAGTAGGAATCATGACAGTGTAATGTAAAATCCTCCTGCAATCAGACGCTAAAAAGACACTGCAAAGATGTTAGGTCTTCTTTGCCAGTAACTCTGGATCTAATAAAGTCTGATTCTCTAGTCTGAAGACTAGAGAAATAAGTCTTCCAATTATCATATAGCAAAATACCAAAATTAACACCAGAATTTACTGCTACAGAAATGCCAATGACAGTGTACCTTTAATAATTTTATTTTTTTAATAAATACTTTTTTTCCACAAAGAGTTAGAAAACCTTAAAAAACTGAGTAATAAGCATATTTGTACTGCATGGGCATGGGATAAGGCATGCATCTTCTGATGTGATCTGAAAAAAAAAGAATTTAAGGAAAAAATTGTGTTCTGGGAGCACTAGAATTACTAGAGTCACATTCATGATGAAACAGTGTTGTACACTAGATTCTTCTGCCTCTATATTATAGAATATTTTAGGTAGGAAGAGACTTCTGGAAGTTATCTGGGTGGGTCTTTCTTTCTCTGCTAAAATACACTAAATTCTTCTTGCATCCCCTAAAACACAAGTGTGGTATCTTGCTCTCAAAATCTCGGTTTTCTTCAGTTCCTTATTCATAATAAAATATTTTCTTCATCCCTTCCAACACTGCATTACTAATGGGACAGATCTTCACCCCATATTTCTGTCTACTGCTCCCTATGTAACTTAACAAGTCCACTGCTATTCCCTGTGCCTTTGGCTGGCCTGCTGGCTGCTCTCTACTGCTGCATCTGCTGGTCAGAATTGGATACAGATGATTAGATTTGCAGGTTGTGAGACAATTCAAGCAGCCTGGATTAGGATACTTGTCTTCTTTTGCTGGCTTTATGAAATACTTGTCTGCCAGTTGTAAATGATCTTTTAAAGTCTGTGATCTCCACCTTTTTGACAAATTCTGATGTTGTCTATAAGTTTAAAATTATTTGGGGTATGGGGGACCGATGCATTAAAAGTCAAATTGCTAATACATTTTTCATTAAGAAACCAAACTGAAGACCATTGTATTTGTTTGATTATTGCATATACACCCATAGAGGAATCTAGGAGTAGTTTTTTGTTTACCTGCTGAGTCTGCAGTATTTTTATTTTCCACTGATTTTTTTTTCCATAGTACTTATATGTGTGTGTATGTGTATTTTTACATTTATATGTATGTAAATATTTGTGGTTGCTTGTCTACTGATATGTAACAAAGCTATTTTAGCTCAGTTATGCAGCAAATTGTTAACCTTAAATAATTCTTAGCATAGGGAATGCAAGGAAAGGTCAAAGTATCCAAGAAACTTGAGCAAATCTAGGAATAAATTCTGAGGTGCTTAGCAACCTTAAACCACCTCTGGGCTCAGTACTTGAAGTAGTCATGTTAGAGATTATTTTCCTCTAGGGTTTTCTGTTTTGCTGGTGAGTTAGAGAAAAGGAGTAATGCAATACATCATTTCTAGATTCATTTTTAATAAGCTGACTCAGTCTCTACTTGGTGGTCTAATCTCCCCTCTTTTGTTCATATTACACCAAAGTTCCAGTGCATGTACGTTTATATGCTTACATCTATTTTTTTAATTAATGCAAGATTTCTCTTTTTATTGAAATATGCTTAACCAGGAGTTCTATTTGTATTAGAATGAGCAAATCTTGTTGCAAACCAAGTATGAATATCAGCCTGAATCCACATAGTGTAGATACAAAATCTTTTATACTCTTGCAGACATCTCATTTGATGTAAAAAACCAAACTGTTTGAACACGAATGCTTAAGAATAAAGAAATTAAAGTCGTTTAATAATATTAGTATTAGTGGTAATGTAACTGGAAACAAGGAGATAAACTAGTTATGTGAATAAATGACGTGACACCTTCTTTATGCTGTAGCTTCCCATCTGTAGATAAACAAAGCTGGTTTTGTTTAACATTTCTTTCCAGTACATGGTCTCTCAACTATAGAAAAGATTTGTGCTTTCTGAGCAATATTTACAGAGTGAAACTACCACAAATATTAAAAGAAAACCCATTTTAAGGTGTGGCAGTGCAGTCTGTTTTAGGAAACTGAAAGTTGCCATAGTCCTTTCCAGACACAAATGCAAAAACCTTAAAAGGCAGAAGGATGTTGGGAAAGATACAGTCTGGATGACTAGTAAAGTAAACAAGATGCCTGTATAGATCTGTCCTCTACCCTCGGATGGGTGAAGTACCTTTGGAGAAAGAAAGCTATGATCTATTGATATATTAATGTGTTACTGTAAGGCCAGGCCAAATAGCTCCTCTGTTCTCCTGGCTGTGAAGCCTGAGGCTGTTCTTATGCCCAAGTTAGTGCTACAAGAAATAGATGAATTCAAGGATGTGCTTGGTGTCTGTCTTAATTCTATTAGTAAGTAAATTCCAGTCAACTGTTTTGTTCTCCTCAGTCTCTACCAGCCAGAGTCCAGATTAGTGACTGGGAAATTTTCAGCTATGGTGGTAGGGGACAACACATCACATGGAAATGTCCTGTGAGGAAAGTAGTGGGCTGTAAATCTTTCCTGATATCCATGCTGTCTGCTTGATATGTCACAGAATGAATCAGAGTAAAAGAAGGAACAACGGTCAGACTTTATAGGAATTATTTTATTTTGTCTTAGAACTGCTGTAATCACATTGAAATAAATGTGCTAATTCCTAATTTTCTCTCTTCCTTGCCACCCCTACCCCACTTCTCCTGCCATCCCCCTCAATTTGTCGTACAACAAGAATTCTGTGTGCTTCCCAGTCTAAAAAAAGTGGTCAAACTCTTTCCTCACTGACCTACAATCTCTTTTGTTATATGAATGGTTCATGAACTGGTTCATAGGAATGACAAAGGATATTTATACCTGTAATAACCACTTTCTGGTGACAAATTTCTATCAAATTTAGAATTTGCTGCCAAAACAGCATTCAGAAATATGTGGAAATTTGAATTTTTAAAAACTTTGTAAAGGAACCAAGAATACATGAACACATTTCCTGTCTGCTTTTGCCTTTGGGATTGAAAATTATTTTACAGCTCTATGTCCAGACAAAGTGCTTCCCAGGTCAGTAATTTCTCATTTTGCTGCTACCTCCCAGATAACACTCTTCCTTTGTAGAACCACACAAAGAAGGTCAGTATCACTAATCTGTTCTTTTGCATATGGGAATCTATCTAAATTATTTACTGCTGGTATGAGATGTCTGTACAAGTACTATTCCTGGCTTAAGATGAAATTTTTAGGCATAAGTTTGACATCCTCTGATCCCTTTTGAGGACGGTTGTGGTCCATTGGTTCATGCTATTTGGGAACAGTATAACTGGGAAGTTTACAGCAGAAGTTACCCTTGTAAATTAAATTCCACACTTACTTTCTCCTGCATTTGTACAGCAACTTAAGTTCTGTTATTCTTGCCCCAAACTCCGTATCATCCTGGAGTAGATCCAGTTTCAAAATCATAGATCATGCTGACTGATGATCTTAAATGTAATAAAGGCCAATTGTTTGAGTAAGATAATGGCTCATTTTGGTTTCTTAGTATATAAATCTCTTCAAAAGCTTTTTATAGAATGATCTACAACCTCTTATTACATAAAGATAACTTAGAGATATGCAATGTGGAAATAATTTAAGTTCCATTAATGTTATTAAAAATGTTAATTTTGAAATATTTATGTATCTATTTCACTTGAAGAATTATTAGTTAATTTTAGATCACTTGAATTCTGAGTGAATACATTCTATGGAAATACAAACCCCAAATATTTCTTTAAAAACTGGATTTTAGGATACAGTTGTATAATTTGTATTAATTTTATTGTAAAGATTCAACTTTTTATCTTGTAGAAGCATTTTAAAATTTTAAATACACAAAATCCAATGCTGTGAGTTTGTTTTGGTTTGTTTTCTTTTGAGTGGGAAAGGAAGCTAAAGAAAAGTAGAAGAACATAAAATTTAAATTTGGAGGACATTATGTTATTTAGACTTGATTCATTAAACACCTGATACTAATAATTACTTTTTTTCACTACATAAATTCTTCTGCAGGAGAATGAAGGCTAATCTCTGTCAATATATTGCTCAGTCTACAGAAAAATCTGCATATATAACTTGACTCTTTTATTTGAAGTCACTTCAATTTCCACCAGGGGAATTTGAAACTGTTAAATGTCTTAGCTGTATATCTTCTGATACACTTCTGAACGAAGCTTCAAGACAGCTTTATTTAATGTTTGTGCATCAATGCTTAGAAAGGAATAAGCTGCTTCGGATGCCTGTCTTTTCTCGGGAGCGGCAGGAAGCACAGAGGGGAGCAGTGGGAATTCACAGTCAGTCATCCTGTGTGTCACTGCATGCTGTGGGTGCAGCTCTCACACACGGCAGGTTTTTATCCAGTGGCAAACTGGGTACTGGTATTTCCATGGCCGATAATTGACTGCTATATCAGAACAGATTCAACTACCAAAGGTGAAAGTTCCCAGCAGCAGGGTGTAATTCTGGTACCAGCTGCTTGCAGCAGCAGGTCCTTCCTGTCTGTACACAGCTACTTGGCTTTTAAGGGACATTGCAGAGTGGCAGGGTGGCAGTGGTGGCACGGGGTGTCCAGGAATGTGCTCACTAAGTGCTGATTAGTGCTGCTCTGGGACCACCCAGCTCATGCTGGCACAGTGGCAGCGCAGTCTCGAGCTCCTTGCAGTGTATGCTGCAAGTGAAAAGAAGAGTTTAAGGTTGGTGAACTTTAAAGATAAAAATAAAGTTGTATGCAGTGTGGTAGAAGGCAGTTTTGGTTCGACTGTTCAGTGCAGGTATAAAGAGAAGTAGGAAAAATGGAAGAACTTGTTTGGGGCTTCTGTGTCAAATGAATGAAGGAACACAATTATGCTCAGTGTTGAACAGACCTAGAGGTGTGCTAGGTGTGCTCACTATCTTCTAGTGAGCTAGAAGATAAACTGCTTTTCTGACTGAGCACTCAGCTGCTGCTACTAGTTTGGTGAAATATATTATAGATCTCTTGAACACATGCTCAGCCTGCTTCATGGTTGGATCTGCAAGCAGGAAATTCAGCTAACAAACTGTGGGGAGAAAATTCTGCACTTTAAGATTCCTGGTCTTGGCTTCCCAGGAAGAATTGTGACTTTAAGCAAAGCTTTCTTTGTTGCCTCTTTATGGAAACAAAATTTCCATGGGAGGTATTTCCACAACTACTATTTTTTATTAGCAATGAATTCAGGAAGTATCTTAATTATCTTAAAGTATTATGGAGCAACACAAGTTCTGTTATTTGTGGGGCTTTTGTCCTTTTTTTAGTTTTTGATTGATTTGGGGTTATTTGATGTTTTGTGTGTATGTGATTTTGTAATTTGTTGTTGTTTTTTGGGCTAGTTTATTTTTGTTGTGTTTTTGTTTGGGTTTTTTGTTTTTATTTGGTTTCTTTTGTTTATTTTTTTGATAACCATATTACTAAACTTTTTTTTTTCCTTTGGTTTTCAACACTCTAAGCCTTATTGAAGCAATTTCACTTATTATCCTGATAGTTTAAGTGATGCTTTATCTTTGCCATTCCAGTGGCAGAGGTAATATACAGAATTAGTCCATCCAGCTCATCCACCTCTCTCTTCTCAGATGTATTAGAGATTTGAGAACTAATTTTTCCCCACCTAATAGCTGGTAGTGCTACATATTAATTACCTATTTTGTGAAGCAATTTATCCTGAAATCCCTTGCTGACCAATCTTTCCTTAGCTTTGGTTCATGCCCCTTGTTTTCCAACCCATTTTTCTGTCGAGTATTTTCAGGGCATCTGCCTTCTATATGCCCTTCAAATTGTGTCTCTTAATCATTGTGTTCTGCTAATCACTTCTACCCTAATTAATATACACCTTACCTAATCTCCTTTCAAAACTCTCTTGCCTCATGTTACTATCTCAATTGTTCCCTGTCTCCAAGCTTGCTCTTACCATCTGTTTTATCAGATTGTGTCAGATATTCTGACTAATCACCTGCAGTAAGGTCCACATAGCCTATATTAAAAACTCAAGCTCTGGGACCAAATATCACAGATTTGTAGCCAAAACCTGTGTCCTATCATCAGTTCAATGTAGACAGCAGGTGACATCCTAATGTTAATGTTCATATTAAATTGTGGCCAGTGTTTCCTAACAAAATTAAATACAGAAGGGCACAAATAGACACTTCCACCATATTGTGAAGCAGCAAGCCTTACCAGTAAGTGCAGCGGAATTAGATGAAATCAACCTACTAAGAGCTAATTGCTAGCCTGGTTTACTGGGTCTCCCTAGGATGGAGTTAATTTTCTTCATGGCAACTCACAAGGTGCTGTGTTTTATATTTTGGACCAAAACAGTGCTGATAGCACTATGAACAGTGCCTGCAAAGCTTGAGCGCCTTCTGCATGCTCAGTAAATTTTCAGATGACGCTAAGTTGGGTGGGAGTGTTGATTTGCTGGAGGGGAGGAAGGCTCTGCAGAGAGATCTGGACAGGCTGGATGGATGGGATGAGGTCAGCTGGATGAGGTTCAACAAGGCCAGGTGGCAGGTCCTGCCCTTGGGTCACAACAACCTCAGGCAGTGCTACACACTGGGGCAGAGTGGGTGAGAAGAAGACCAGAGGAAAAGAACTTGGTGCTGCTGGTCAACACCTGGCTAAACAGAAGCCAGCAGTGTGCCAAGGTGACCAAGAAGGCCAAAGTCATCCTGGCTTGTATCAGAAATAATGTGGGCAGCTGGACGGGGGAAGTGATTGCTCTCCTGTACTCGGCACTGGTGGGGCCACAACTCAAATCTTTTGTTCAGTTCTGGGCCCCTCACTACAAGAAGGACTTTGAGGTGCTGGAGTGAGTCCAAAGAAGGGCAGTGGAGGTGGTGAAGAGTCTAGAGAATGAGACACATGAGAAAGAGCTGAGGGAGTTTGGGGTGTTTAGCCCGGAGAAGAGATATCTCAGGGGAGACCTTCTTGTTTTCTGCTACCTGAAAGGAGGTTGTGGCTGGGTAAGGGTTCTTTGACCTCTTCTTCTGAACAACCAGTGGCAGGACTAGAAGAAACAGCCTCAAGACAAGGAAGGTTCAATTTGGACATTAAGAAGGATTTCTTCACTGAAAGGATTTTCAAGTGTTGGAATAGACTACCTGAGGAAGCTGTGGAGTCACCATCCATGGAAATATTCCAGAAATGGCTTGTCATGACTCTTAATGCTATGGTGTTCAGTCAAAGGGTGAACTCAATGATCTTGGAGATCTTTTCCAATTTTAATGACTTTATAATTCTATGATGCTGTTTCTCAGTCTGTCCCTGTCACAGTGAATAGGCTGGGAGAGGTCAAAGCCAGCAAATGCAAGCCAGAAGCAACTGCAAGGGTATTCTATACCCTATAAGGTCATGTTCAGCAACGAAAGTGAAAAAAGTGAATTTTAGGATGGCTCTGCTCAGGTAATGGCTGGGCATCGGTCTGCCCGTTGGAAGCAGTGAGTGATTGCCTTTGTGTCCTGACTTTAGCTGTGATGGAGTTAATTATCTCCGTAGTGGCCAGTATGGGTGGATTTGTGCTGGAAACACTGTTCGTAACACAAGAATGTTTTTGTTATTGCTGAGTAGTGCTCACAAAAAGTTAAGGCTTTTTCTGGCCCTCGTACCACCCAGTGAGTGCGCTGGGGGCGCACGAGAAGTTGGGAGGGGACACAGGAGGGACAGGTGACCCCAAAAGACCAACTCTACCCATCTGAATTATGTTCCTCCAATATGTCCTCAAGATTCAGAGTTTTCTTAAAGTTTACCAGAAAAAGCTAGTACCTTTCCTTTATTAGATTATTATTTCTTTTCTTCTTTGAAATAATAAATCTGAGTGAAAATAAAATGCAGAATACCATACTTTTTTTACATTTAGTTTCAAGACTTTGGGTATTTATTTTCCCAAGCCTTTCATAAAATGTGCTTAGTTATGTATCCTAAAACGTACAGCAATGCTCTAATGGCTCTTGTTCTATTTTACTCATTTAAATAAGCCATATGTACCTGAATAGTCATTATACCATGATAAATTACTTTTATAACTGTACACATTGTAATTAATCAACTCTATTCCACTATAATATCCCAATATAAGCAAAAAGGTTTCTTGCTCAATGTTTGTTCATAATTGGCATAGTCCATGAATTGCATTAACACGTCCACAATTATTCAAAGACTAAGCCGTAGAAACTCTCACTGCACAATCTTGTGTGTTTTTTTTTTCTTGCAACAATTTTACCACTGTGATTGCATGTTGATATTCCAATAATGTTACTATGAAGACAGGTAGTAGATGTCTTTTATACATAGTCACCCTAGGACAGCTGCAATTTTCTATTCCTTTTTTTTTCCCCCCTTCAATTTCTAGGTTTTTAGGCAGGATACAAGAAATTAATACTATCAACTTATTTTTCTTGAAGCCTGGCACATCATAGGTTTATAACTGAAGAGAATACTAGATGATTTCTGCATTAAGTAACAGCATTTCATCACCACAAGAGAACCACTTATCACTTGGAAAGACCAAGCACTGAGAGCCAAACCAACTCTTTCAAAACTTAATTTCTTCAGAAGCAAAAGGGTATTATTACAACAATGGATGTAAAGAGAAGAAGGTAATTCAGAACAAACGGTGGGGCAAAAGACAGATAACATAGTTAAAAAAGTCAAATGTATGATGTGTCGTTCTAATTGGAAGGAAAACACTGGAAAAGTTTCCAAAATGAGCAGATGGTACCATTAACTAAAACAATTATGGGGCCATACTGGTGCAATAAGGATTTTGTTGCTATGAATCATCTCACTAGTACTTACATACCACACTTTTGATAATGAGTGTTAAAGACTTGGCAAAAACACTTACAATTTTTAGGGTTTTATTTTAAGTCAAGGGAGAATAAAATTTGATTTTTCAGTTCTGAAGAGCTGAAACATAAGGTTTTTTAATTTGCTGTTTTTCCCGAACATGAGGTATAAACACACATCATCTGTGAAACAGCCAACACTCTTCTGATATTCAAAGCCAATAAACAGACATTAACAAACTGAAAGTATCCACTTAAGCCAATACTTCCACTAATATGTGAAAAAATCTCATAAAAGTTCACTTATTCCTGTTCTTAATGAAATTTTGACCTGCTGAACACGACATATGATTTTGGATCAGCTAAAAGGGGAGTGAAGGATAATGGAAGAATATGATCTATTTTAGTGAATTTATCAAGAAGAGTCCACATTGAGAAGGAAGAGAGCATACTTGAGCATGGACAAAGGTTCATGTTTGTCAAAACAGGTACTTCTTTAGACAGAAACACTAAAATTAACAAAAGTACATGCATTCCTAAATGGAGGAAAATTGGTTAGAGTACAATGTGGGGAAGTTTTAGACTGAAAAAATTTTATCTTGTTTTTAGTGAAAGGGAGAAGAAAAAAATTATACAATTTAATAGTATATTCTTTACGCTGAAACCTCCATTGAAATTTTCTTCAGGCATTAAGCAAATGTAGACATCAAGCAGAACTTCATTATCTAGACTAAAATAAATTACTGGAAACACCAGTTGTTTGTATTTAGTTTGCGGCAACTACTTGTTATCTGTAAATGTGTCTCTTTAATATAAAAACATCGTAAGGAACAGCACCCATTGCATCTTTTGTTTGTTTTTTTTTTGTGTTGCCCTTCAAAGACAAGCTTTTCTCACAATCTAGTCAGCAAAACAAAGTACAAGACTCTAAGGTCCAAAGGGTTGCTCCTTCTAAATAAAACATTTCATTCAACAAAATTATTTAAAAGGAGATTGGAAATATGGATAAATAAAAAATAACATTGACAACAACAAAATATTAATATATTAATTAATGAAATACAAACATGTCAGCTATAAAACAGTAGGGTTTCTAACTGAAAATAATGCAGAGCTGAATACAATGAAAAAAGAGCACCCAATACTACACTGCATTGTGGAAATGAAACCTGAACTTTTGTTTGACAGCATTGGGGTGGTGATAGTGAAGAATTGATTGCATTTTATGACACTGTTACAAAACCCTCCTTTCAATTTCTTTTCTTCTCTTACTGAAAACTCCAAGGTACAGGTTCTTTGCTCTCCTTCAGTTACTGTAATCCCCTGTTGATTGTTTGTTCAGCTTACAAGCAGGAAAATAAGCATTATCTGAAAGACAGAAAAAGTTACTTTCTTTACACTTTTGACAACAGCAATAGAATTTGATCGTGTCATGTCTTGTGTGTCATACACTACCATTTATGTGGGGTTTTTCTATTATTCCTTCAATAGAATGGTGTGGGAGACAAGGAAAATGCTCCCATGGCAAGGAACACAGGCAGTACTTCATTTAGTCCTCTAGAATATCATATTACTCCCTGCTTTCTTGCATGTTCTGAAGTTACAAATCCCATTTAGCTATGTTAAAATATTTCCTGAGGAATTATTTGAGGAGCTCTTTTGCTGGATTTTTTGACATTCCTGACCAAGCTGAAGAAGAACAAATTTGGATGAAAAGAGATGTGCCAAATAGAAAATGTGGAATATATACATTTATTATAATAGTCAAATTCCCAGTATTATCACATGCCAATGTATAGACTTTACCCCTCCATTGCCATCGACCATAATGTCAGAAATGAGATTTTAATCTCAAGCACTGAGGTGATGACTTTTTTACTAATATCTTCAGTCTGGAGGTAAAGTAGCTTTGAAGGTCAAGTAGCTCTGAAGTCACAAGTGTTGTAATCATAAAGTATAAAGTTTGATATCTCAGACACATAAATCACTTAAAATGTTGGAGTGGTATTAAGAAACTGAATTTAATCTTTAGATACCTATCTCGTGGTTATGGCTGGCTTGTCAATCAACTGTCAGTGTGTAACTTCAGTTTTTAATGCCTCAGTTTGAGTTGCAGTTTCAAAACTTACATTAAAAAAACCCCTGTAAATTGGAAGACTATTCCTGATAAATATATCTAGTTATACCTGGGTGTGTTTGGAGCTTTGAGCTGAGATACATTTGTAAATCTACCTTTACTCTGCATAAGTGGAATTCATATCAGAGAAGGTGATGTAGCCAAATACCTAGACTCTGCACAATAATAACAGAGCCAGAAAGTTCCAAGTTTCTGTAGTTCATCCTTTTTTTTTTCTCAGTATACGTTTGTAGTAGACCCACAGGTGTTAAGAGATCTTTACACATTTTCTTCATAAAAAGGACTCCATTCATAAACCCCAACGCTTTCATAAGGAACCCCCCCCCCCAAGTGATGGAAGTATTAAATTTTTAGAAGATGAAGCAGCAGAATTTTCACCTTTATCACATCCACCTATGTGAATATACTGACGAAGTGCTTAGAAGAAGTAAGAGACAGCAATTCAGTTGCTCAATATTTCTCAGAAATTCTGTAGATACTGGAAGTAAGTATTAAAACATCCGAAATTTTATATGCCTAAACTGTTCTCTCGAGAATAGACCCTTAATTTGATTTGTAGTTTCGATAGAGGTTTTTAAAAATCCGAAGACTTCACAGTGTGCATTATAGTGGACTTATAGCATGAAATTGCAACAATGAATAATAAAATGGGATTTATTTTTTTTAGTTTTGTGTGGAAACATTGCAGAGTAATTTAACCTACAACAAATTAATGATGGTATTTACCTGAGAGTATATTTAACTATAAAGAATTACTTCTTCTTGTGGTGCTATAACACTTTATCAGTCCAAAGACTCCAGTAATTTTAGCCTTTTTTCAGACAGCACCGTATTGTTCATAAAAAATTCATGATACACATATTCCTTGAAAAGCACAACAGAAGCAAACGTATCTATCTCTCTGTGCGGTTGTAATGGTTGAGATGTGGAAAAGTAATTCAGCCCTCTGAAAATATTAGCAAGTAATTTTAGAAAAAGAAATGTCAGCTACGCCATATGGCCTATAAATGTCATCGGTAAAATAAAGAATTTTTTTATTCCAGAAGCTGTGGCCTAAATTGCTTACCTGAGATCTGAGGGAATTGAAAATATTTGTAATGTGATTAATTATCTTAAAACCCATAAAATCTTGTTGTTTTTTTTTTTATTTGAAAGTAATACTCTGCAATGGGAAAAGAACTCGTATTATTTTGAGGCTGTATCTGCCTCATGCAGAAAAATATATTAATAATATATAAAGTATGAATGTGCAAATTAAAATCCCCCCTTAACTGCTGAAATATCATATTTTAAAGAAACCAAACCTCTCAAGTCATCTCAAGCACATTCAAAGTTTTCCTTCCTGCAAATCCTGAATATTGTAGCAAGACCCACAACATGTTGTTTTGGTTTTTTTTAAGATATTCTAAATCAAAGCTTGTTTGGCATATCAGGCAACAGAAAGAAAAAAAGATTTGTTTAAAGATAATGTCTTTGTTTAGAAACACCTGTTTTGCCATGCTGTTGTTATATTTACACAATTGGCTGCAGACTAGTTAGCTTAGTTTCAATTTTTATTGTGTGGTGTATATCAGAACAGGTATTAACTGTGTCACAGGAGTTCAAATGAGTGGATAATCTGATCTGCCATGGCATACACCATATTAGTTCTCTTCAAAACCTATTATACAAGACTTGTGATACATGATGGGCATAAATAGGCTGTTAGTAGTGCAACAATATTGTCTTTCAAATATGGAAAAGCATAACACCTGGATATATATAATCTTATCTTTAGATAATACAACTTTCCAGTTGAGTTCTTGTCTCTCCTTAGGGCCACAAAGACTTCCTTCCCTAGGTCTCCATATACAAGAGGAACAAAGTGTTCAATTTTTAAAGTCAGGACAGTCTTTAGAATTAACTGGGGACTGCAAAGATTTCTGTTCTTTGAGCCAACTTGCTGCTAACAATGACATTCTGAAGACAAAGGAAAAGATGATGATATCTAAGAATGGAAATATTGCAATTCAAGCTGATGTTCATGTTTATAACTCAACTTTTGCAATGTTTTCAAACTGGTCTATTTCAAATTTCAGAATAAAATTTGTGAGTAATTGAGCTTAGGTGCAAGTGAAACAGTAATATTTTCTGTGGAAGCAGAAACAACAACAGCAACAACAAACAAACAAACAAACAAACAAACAAACAAATTCCCAAAGTAATTTAGTTTCCAAAACATGTTGTTTTTCAGCAGAACTCATTTTATATTGTTAATGGAAAAAAAAAAATCAATGTATCTCAGTCTATACCTTTTTTTTTTTAATACAGAAAGCAGTTTGTACACAAAACCGACATTAAAAATACTTGCAATTTGCGCTGCTTAATGTTCTGAGAGCTTAAACAAATTTTGATCCTGGAAACAATTTCTTTGTTGCGGCTCATAACTCTGTGTAGGCCAATTTTTCTTGTTTTATGTGGTCAAAATTGCCTCAGAAGTTCGTATAATTCATGGCAGCCTGTGAGATGACCTTCTCCCAGCTTACTCCACCATATCATTTTACTGGGGGAGTATTGAGTTGACAGTCTGTGATTCTGCTTCTCTTCTGCTAAGCAATATTATTTAAAAGAAAAAAAAAAAAAGAAAAAACAAAGGAAAACATCTCTAATGGTGAACATGAGATGGCAAAAAACCTCAGGGGGACAAATTTCAAACTGTGCTGCTTTTGCAAGTGGAAAGATCATGACTGTGTAAAAGAACTCTTTTGCAAATAAAGAGAATGGGTTACAGCAAGAAAACAATAGCTTTGAGCTGTCTTCTTCCAACAACCCATAGTTCAGCTCTATATGTGGAGCATGACACCATAAGGTGTGGGATAACCCTCTGCTCAGTTGAGGTCAGCTGTCCCAGCTGTGTCCCCTCCCAGTTTCATGTGTACCTTCAACACCATCCTGGTGGGGCGTTGTGAGAATGGGAAAAGGCCTTGATGTTCTCCAAGTGCTGTTGTTTGGCAGTGGCTAAAATATTACTGTGTTATTAACACTGGTTTTTGTCAGAAATTCAAACACAGAATCATAGAGGCTACTAAGAAGAAAATTAACTTTACCCCAAACTAGCTAAAACTAGTACAGAGATTAGATTAGATTTGGATAAGATTATCACTGTGAACAGTAGTAGATTCTGTTCAGTGGCCAATGGCTTTCAATCTGCCAATGTAAGCAGTTTACAGCAAAAGATTGCTTCACTTATGTTTTTAATTACATGTTCAATAAGGGGACTATTGTACATCACAATGAACTTTGAAGGTCTGCACCAGTTGACAAAAAGTCTTTCAAGAGATGTGTGTTTTACCACCTATAGGAAAACTTTAATTTCCAATTTGTCAGGAAGTCTTAAGTTCAGGGTAAAATGTGACATATTCTTGAAATGTTGGTCATCTTAAGACTCACAAATTCCTATGGGATACCTCACGCAGTTTGTGTGGAAGCAGGTTATACTTCAATAAACAGTTTATCAGACACGTTATAGTTTACACTCTGCAACTACTCCAGATTGAAGTATATCAAGTCTTTTAGCAGTCTGCTTGGAGACTAAAGCCTCAGGACATTTCTCCATTACAGTCTTTAAAAATGTTAGAAACCTGAAGGACAAATTTTAAGGGAAAATCCATCCCCACGACAAAGCTCTGTGAAAGAGGGCTTGTAATTTTTTTGTGTGTTTGTAAAAAGCCTAACACAATGGAGGTATTAATCTTGACTTAAAGCTCTTTGGAAGCAGCTGTGACACTGAGATACAATTTCAATGTTGAATTTTCCTTGCTTGATCTTCTTTGAGGAAGTTGATATTACAGATTTCTGTGGTATAACCTGTTGTTAAGGGCAGAAAATAAAGATTCCAGAAAGTGAAGTAGCAGAACTTGGAGAATTTTATCTCTTCATCCAGGCTAAAATAGATTGAGTCAACAGGGAAATATAAGGTTACAGCTGCTAAGGTTCTATGATAAACAATTTTTAGGAACTAGTAGGAAAAATTTTACACCTCTATTAAAACACAGTTCACTTTTCACTGTGAGTGAGGTGTACAGGAAATAAAGGCACATATCTCTGTCTGTCCCTGTAAGCCATCTCTCAAAAAAAATAAAAGGGCTTCTGTACCTAAAAGGAGTACTAATAAGTAAAGAAATAATATTAAAAGTAGGGAGGAATTTCAGGCTTACTATTAAAAGTAAATTCTTAATCACATGTTGTGTTAAAAAGTAAAATATTATATTATTTTAGGCAAAAACCTAAAGACAAAATTTGAAAAGTTTTGAAATGACGTCCAGGTACTCTGCAGTTGATCTGATACATACCGATATTTATCTTTGACATGTATAATTGACATGAATGCATATTAACAAATGGTGATTTTAACTGAATGAAGAAAAGCTGAGTGGTTTACTAATTAATAGCAATATCAAATATACTGAAAGTTCAGATAAACTTTTGGTAGATTGTAAACAGCCTATTAAACTCCCATATGTTTGGCCTAAAATAAACTCAAGATTGTTATTATCCCTTTGTCTATCATTCATACCTAGTTAATTCCTTCTTATCCTAGTCCTGGCTGCTGTTTGATCATAAAGAGAGAATGGAACAGAACATCAAAATCTGCCAAGAAATCAATAAAGCTGGAGCCTCTTGTGTATATTCACTGGAAAGCCAACAAGGTAATTTGTAAATTTTAAAGATTCAGCGAATGGAAAAAAAGACACACTGAAGTCCAGACTGGTATATTAGAAGCCCTTCTGCTTATGTATTGTGGTGTCTGTTCTTGAGTGATTTGTTTTAAATTGCAATAAAGAACAGATCAAACAGAAAGGGTCAGTAACTCCTCATATGTCACAAGCTTCTGGATTTTTCAGATAATGGTTATTAAAATATGCTCTTGTTCATCTGTTGATGAGCTCCAAACATCTGTTACAGTTTTCAAACTTTTGTAATTGAATCTGCAATTATGTTTAATGTTAGTTTAAGGGCTCTCAAAATCATACTATTTTTTTTCCATTTTCCAGGATTTTTTCAAGAATATATTAACAGTAATTGTACACTTTAAAATGTTAGATTTCTGCCCTTGTGACTACAAAAGTCTTGATGTCCCCTAATTGAGAAACATGAACCTCTTTTGCTCAAAGAAAAATAATACCAGGCTGCTGTAGTTAATGAGGGGTAAATCTCAAAAGTTCATAGTAAGAGTTCAAACAACGATCTATAACGTGATATTCGTACTAGTCAGTCAGAGAATTAACCATATGACTCAAAGTTTCAGATTTTTTGTTGATTGTCATTGTCTTACTCTGATTACACAACTTCTGTTGGAAAAAAAAAAAAACAGGAATAAGCTTTTTTTTTTTTTAATTTCAGAAAATGCAGATAATAGCAGAAGAAAGCAGAAGAAAGAGGTGCTGAAGAAAAACTAAGGAAGGGATTTCTAGTAGCTAACAGATGTATAAAAATCTTAGGCTAGAATTGAAAAAGAAGAATAAACTTGAGTTATCTATTGTAGCACAAGGAAGAATTAATCTGGCAGAATTAAGCCGCGATGGGGGGAGTTTGAACATTTAAGTTGGGCTAGGCCAGGCAGAATTTGAAATGTGTTAGGGGAATATATGCAGGACCAGCATGAAGTAGAAGATAAAATTTGGCATAAAGATGTCAGACACTAAGTCAGACAACAATTTTAATAGGACAATAAGATCAATAAAAATGCATTGTCTGAGAGACAGTATATGAGTTTATAAATGAAGGATAAACAGAGCAGAAAGCCAAGATCAGTTATGTAAGACGTAGGCATAAGTTGAAAGAGGATCTAATCAGTTTTGCGATGGCTGATTTAATGTACTGTAGGTACCAACACTGCAGCATTTCCCTGTGTTTTTAACACTACAGAGCAAAACACAGTACCTCACACAATATAATGCCACCTCTTTTGCCATTTGTTTAGTTTCTTATATACATTATTTTCAGTTGCTATGTGAGGCTAAACAATTGATATGTCTTACTTTAATTTCGGACACTGGTAATAGCAGAGGGAAGGTTTTCATTTCAGCTTTTAATTCTGGCTTTTTGTCTACTGCCTGGGAAAATGAGTTGTGCCCAAAGCCCGAATGACACCCATCATGTGAATTTATATACTACAAGACAGTAAACCTAGAAGCAAAAAGGACATTTAGTTATGAAAAGCTTTTGCTGTCATAAGAAAAGCCCTTGATTGGGTTACGTCTGGTCTATTTTGCATTAATTCTGTATTGTCTGCTATCAAAACATCCCCGAATATGAGCTGATGTTTGAAGACAAAACAGTGGAAATAGAAGTCCAGGTGCAGTCTGAAATCAATGTTAATTTTTCAAAGCCTTTAATTTCCCCTCTTTCATTATTTTCTTTCACAGTGAATATTGCTTCCTTTCAGGACACATGATAATGAAAATGACTTATTTGTTTTCATCCAGTGATCATGATTGCCACTAGTAGAATTATATTTGAAGACATCACACTTTTATCCTCCTGCTTTCATCTTTTTGGAGACATTAATCTTCAGTCTAGGGAGAAAAGCAATATCTCAAGTCAGATCTACGCTTTCACACTATTCAGCTAGCACAGCTATTTTGGACAAATTCTGCTAAATAAATTTGCAATGCATCCTCAAGTGTAGTTAATAATAAATACAGAGTTATGACAGTAAGCAGCAGCATAATCAAACCTTTCTTTTTATTTTTCAAAACTGGCTGACAGCACTGTATATTATTTTTGTGCTTAGGATTATGATCTTGAAAAAAGCAAGGGCTGGAGAATACTTCAGAAATAAATTACTGGGAAAAAAGTATTTACTGTGACTTCAAAGTTCAGTGCCTTAAAAGCATCTGATCACACATCCAAGGAACATGTTCCTGGCGTACAGAATGTGTATGAACACCCAAATGGTTCATAAATAAATTTAAAGTTCCCTCATGATCACGGTGATTTGATTTTGCTGTGGTAGGAGTATCAGTATTACAGCTATGATGGAAAGACCATGTTTTAGACCTAGTTATCTGTAGCAGCCTGGCCCTGTGTAAACATGAGACAGCCTTAATGCAGTTTAATTTATTTCTCTGGAAAGATCCATTTACATAACTGAGTCACTAATGTCAGAAAACATTTTTCACCTAGAGTCAATTGCAATGCAAAGCAACTCATTTCTAGCTTGCAGTCAGTCTAAGGTCATGAAGTTTAATTATGAATTTGGTAAGAGAATACATTGCTTGGACTCTTAAGTTGGAAATGTTGAGAACTAATTTTATGGTGTTTTCAATATGTTGCATTTATCCAAATCTGTCACCTGTATACGAAGTTTTTTTATTTATTTGAACCTAGATTTGGCTATAGCTGCTTCCTGTCCAAAGCAAACTAGATATTTCAAGCTGTGCCAGAGACATGTATTCATTATTTGAGTGATGAAATATAAAAAGACATGGGGGAAGAAACTAACTATCTGACCTTACAATTAAACTGGAGAAGTATTCTCAAAATGTAAACAAAACTAACAGAAACTCATCAGCATTTTTGCCTTAAGGAAAACATAAACCGGATATGTAACAGGAAGTTTGTGATTTCTGGTCAGTGACAGAGCAGCTGCATGTATCAAGACCTCAGGGCAGCAATTAAATATCTCCCCAAAATATACTGAATCTTGATGCTCCTCAGGGCTGTAGTGACCTACCTCTGTAAAGGTTGCCACCACAGGGGCAGAGTACCCTGGAGGAAGCAGAGAGGCTTGAAATACTTTTTCCCTTTTTATTGTTAGCTCTAGGTAAACAGTGTAACAGGTGAAGGACATGCCAACATCTTGTTACTAACAATCCAAAATTACCTACTTAACTAATTCCTTGGTAGATTCCCACATCATTGCTTGATGCTGCAATGGTTCAAATAAAATATGATTCAGTGATATCTAATCTCTGTTTTGGCAAAACAGTTACTCCTTTTTTTTCTTTTCTTTTCTTTTCTTTTCTTTTCTTTTCTTTTCTTTTCTTTTCTTTTCTTTTCTTTTCTTTTCTTTTCTTTTCTTTTCTTTTCTTTTCTTTTCTTTTCTTTTCTTTCTTTTCTTTTCTTTTTCTTTTTCTTTTCATGTTATTAGAAGATTTTTAAGGTCACTTTCAACCCAAACCATTCTATGATGAATGATTCTGTGATTCTATGGATCTGGCCTCTAAATAAACACTTTAATGTTTCATTTAAAATAAATGTACATCAATTTATAGTACATTTTCATCCAATTTTTTTTATTTATATATCTATACAAAGCTTATTACACATATTTGAATACAAGCTTCTGGGGTTGGTATAGGTCCTTCATACAAACATATTTTTTCAATTTTCTATTTCCAGCAATTTTCAGTTTCCATTTTTCTCCAAGCAATCTTAAAGCAAATAAAAACCTCAGCTCAGAATAGACACCTCCCCATAATAAAGCACACATAATGTTTCCTTTATTTTTTCCATTAATATAAACTCTAACTATGTATGGTGGGAAGAGAGAAACAAAAAGAGTATTAAGATCTAGATTTTGAATGTTAACATCATGCAAAGGTAGGTTAATACCATTTTACCTGGTTTCACTGAGGTTATCTCTTCTAAGAAGATTTTCTTTATAATTTCTTTTTGGAATTTTTTGCATTCCTTTCTGATTTAGATACATCCTAATTCTTATTCTTCTCTAGACATGTCTGACCTTTCTCTATTTAGAAGAAATGGGGTTGACAGTTGTTCAGCAAGGCTTGACCCTCTTTCAGTATGTTAGAATTGTCTAGACATTATCCTTTCCTTGGAACAATAAACGAAAAAGATCTTTTTCTTTTTCTGTCTGATTTTCTGTGTGAAAAATATTCAGCATAGACCTATTTAGATCACATCTTTTGATGTTCATCACAAACAAACATAAAAGCTTCCTTACATAAAATCTCTGAGACTGGGAAAATAGTTCTAGATAAAGTCTTCTCCCCTCTTCTCTTCTCACATATTTCCATTTAATAAGGTTTGCAACTGCTCTGAGTAGGACATTTATGTTTTTGAGATTGTCTCATAAGAATAGCACAATAAAAGAGTAACTAGCATGTGCAGCATTTAAGGTGAAAGGCTGATGAGATTGGACAGTGTCTTCCACAACATTCCTGATGTTCCAACACACATATTTAAAGCAATATTTATGTTGTGCTGCTCATTATTGATATTCTTTGCTTTATTGTGCAGAATTCATAACACAGGTTATGGTTTGAACAGGGAATTACACTTAATCAGAATATGGCACTCTTCGTGGTATTGACAACCAAGTAACTAAAATAATTTTTGAAATTTTTAGAGTAAGGTTTTTTCTGAAGAGGGATTTTTATTACATGCATACATATATAAGTGCTAGTACATTGTCATCTTGCATAAGGAGGAATTTCAAGTAGAAGAAACTGACTCTCTCACTAAATCTTTTTCTCTCAGTATCATCAGCTAATGATACTAATATACCCACATAACTAAAATACTCACTAAGACACCCACAAATATAAAAAACGAAAGCAATCTTTTATGTCCATTCTTTAGATCAAATTTTAATACACTTCATGGCATTGATTTGTCATCTACAGCCTTAGTATTTTATCATCCAATGAGCAAAAGGATATCTTTGCTCTCTGTCATCCTTTTTCTGAAAAGCAACAGTAAACTATCTGCTATGTCACCTTTATCTAAATGGAGCAAATAATTCTTTTGTCTTCTTTTTGAGTGAAGAGAAAGGGAAGAAGTGGAAACCTTTCAGGATTATTTTGTGTGGTTGTTTAGTTGAAGCCAGTATAATAGGATAGACAGGTGGATGGTTTGTAAGGTCAGTTTACCCTGATCTCTTTTTATATGATGTCTAACCCTAGAGACTCATTACAAACAGGTTTTTCTCAAGTCTTGACAGAGGTGCTTTTTCTGCTGCTTTTTCAGGTAGCTTTACTTTTAATGCATCCACAATAACAAAGAAACATAGCAATGGAAATAAACTTTTCTGCAGAAAACTTTAATTTTTTATCATATCACCTGACATATGCTTGTGTGGTACAATATACCATTTCCTCCAGAGGCTGATTCAGATTTAAAAGGCTACCAGCCTCCTTTGCTTTTCTTTTGCTCTTTTCTTTCTTTTAAAGTGACAATCCTGTTAATCTAGTTATAATTCATAGGTGGAGAGAGTCCAATTTGTTTCAAGCTTTTAAGGCCTGGAATTAGGAATTTGAGTCCTATCTTGTAAATTCCAGTGGCAGCAATCATGTACTGGTCATTTGTTCTGCTGCCAACGATTATGACTACTAGGGAATGATTATTGTGTGACAAAATTTGTATCAGGTGGACTGAAATTAACATTGGTCTAGTTTAAACAAAAAATATATAGTGCCTATGAATTTTGGGTTCACAAAGACATCCCATGAAGTAAAGAAAAGTTAAAACAAGTTAGATGGTGATATGAAAAAATTATATACTGTGTGAAAATGTTCAAATTTATAAATCTTTACTTATAAACTATGGAAATAAAAAGTAGTAAATGGAGAGGCAAATGAAGACAATCCATTCTTCTGCAACTGGGAACTAGGAACATCCACTGTCTCGTGTTTTTACAATGTGTCTTGACACTGAAGGTAGTCACGTAAAGATACCCCAATAAAAGAAGACTTATCAATGAACTTCGCAAAGGGATGTTTGGAGTGATGGGTTTTGTCTTCCCAAGTCCCTGTTGTGATGTGGCCCTGCTTTTCTGGGGATGGCTGAACACCTGCCTCCTAATGGGAAGTGGTGAATTCCTTGATTTGCTTTGCTTGTGCATGTGACATTTGCTTTCCTTAATTAACTGTCTTTATCTAAACCCATGAGTTTTTTTCACTTTTACCCTTCTGATTCTCTCCTCCATCCTGCTGGTGATTAAACCTTGGCAGACATTATAAACTGCATAACAGCATTAATAAGATTGATTTTATGATGGCATCAATTTTAGAGAAAGGAGAATGTTGGATTTTTAATTTAAAAAAAAACTTCATTGCATTCTCAGTGGGGATTATATTAGGACACTTTTGAAATTAAGCACACCCAGGCAATTATTTTATAAAAGCTCTTAAATGGCCTGGACAATCTTATTCTAGTGTCAGTAATTTATTCGACTCAGCATTCCAATAACCAGTAAATGTCTTTGTAATTTAAGTGTATTGAGGCCTCATCTACAAAAATAGAATCTTTGCTATGACCGGTATTTTAATCTAAAGTCTAATTTGTTTATCTGAATAATTTACTTTATGCATTATGTATATTACTACACTTAGTGAAATGGTAAGAACATTTAAGATGCTTGCTAAAATACTAAAATTATTTAATCTAATTTTGCATTGTTTGCATCACTAAGATTCTATTCAATTCAATTTGGGTCCTGTAAGAAAATGTCTCTACAGTTTTTGTGTGTCTTTAAAACACCATGTGGCAGATATCCTCATTTCAAAGTATAGTCACTATATCACAGAGTCTGGATAGTAATTGGATCTTACTGATAGATCTGAATTTTAATTACTGTGTTGAGATGAGAGACTAGCCTACCTACTACTGCTTCAGCTACTGATAGGATCAGTCTTTTGCATTTTAAAAATGAAAATTTCAAAGGAGAGCATAACTCCATAGTAAATCACTTGTAATAAACACATTCATCAAGATTTACTTTTCCTGCTTTACTTTATACAATAAATTTTACTACTTCTTTACAATTTCATTATACAATACATATTTTCAAAATTTCTTTACACAATAATTAGTAAAATACATCCTTTGGCTGGAGATGCTAGACGCCATAGGTAATCTACTTTTTTCTCTAGTCCAATTGGGTGGCCTGTTCCTTGCTGTGCCCATGAATTTAGATATCATGTTTAGGAAAACTATGATAACTAAGTTTGAACACCTTGGGGCTTGCTCATGCTCCAAAAGCAATGATTTTGTCCTGCATCACAGTCATTGGAGTTAAAAGATTGGCCTCTCTGAAAAGCCAGAAGACTGAAAAAGGAATTTAAAAATGGTTCTTTAGAATACAAAATTAAAGACTTTTTCCAGATATCTGTTTTAAAAATTATTTTTACAATTTGGACCACAAATTAACATATAATTTAATAAAATACTAAATATAAATATAATTGAAATTTAAATTATATAATAAAACTAATAAAGACAAGTAATATGAGACATAATTTTAATAATTATTTGGTTTAAATCTTAATTTTAAAGTACATTCTCCAGTTTTGGAACCACTGATTTATTTTTTATTTTCTCACCTCCTTTTGGTGTGTACTGAATATAACCATCACACACTAAAAATGTATTAGATGACTATTTCCCCCAAGACTGTTAGACTTGATTGGTGGATTTGATACAAATTAGTATGCATATATTTAGATATTTATCCATCTTTATGTCATTAACTCCAGGGGAAAGAATAAAGGGAATAATTTTAGGTTAGATTGTTTCTTTGCTCTAGTTCACTGCGTGACTGTGGAGCTTATGGTGCTAGGACGAAGGTGGGAGCAGCAAACATTGGGAAAAAAGGCTGAGGGCATAGGAATGATTGCTTCTTTTAGTGGTAGAGTTGGCACATTTCAATTTAATTTGTGTTTGACGTTATTGCCTGAGCTAAGGAAATTTCTGTCCAGAAAAGTGCACTATCTGCTAGAGGCCTACTTAGGGAGGAGAGAAGCCCTTTTTTCCCTAATCACCATCATGACTTGCAGTGTTTGGATTTTTTGTAAACAAAACCAAAAAAAGCATGCTGCCTTTTGCGAAGCTGTTAGGAAGGTTTGACTGAATGGATTACCTCAGTCTTCCAGTAAAAGACCAAGAGTTTCTGTAGATGGAAATAACTTAATCACTTTGCTCATCTATCAGCTGGTTAATTCTAGGTCTATCATTATCTCAAATTTTAACAAGCTAGCACCACTTTGATTTCCCCGGGCTTCATCAATACTGAATCACTACCAACTAAAACAGCAAATTCAGTCAGACTCGAAGTGGCTGCTTTGCCTAAAAACATCACTTCATCACTCAGTCTGTCACTGAGCAACAGGGGAGCTAGAAGAAATCTTAACAATGAATGTTGTTATTTTTTTGTCACTTTTTCAGGAATGTTGATAGGAGCTGAAAGTAGACTACTACATTTTCAAATTTCCTATTTATTATTCTGGCACTATCCATTGCAGGATCCAGTCATTTTCAACAAATACAGGGTTTGAAACAGGTATTTATTACAAAGAAATTGTGGGATTAAACATTTCTGAGGCATCTGAATGAATTTAGAATAAGCAGAAAGGATTCTTTAGCCTCCATTCCAGTTAAGCACTCAAGCTCGTAGAAGTCTAATAAATAGCTTGTATATTAATTAATAAATTTATACTAACATGTTTGCCACTCAACAGCGATGTGTATAAATACCCAAAGCACTCTAAGGAGTTGGTTATTGTAATGAGTGGAGCTGCCAGTGGCACTCTGATGAGTTACACCACCCCTGCCAGCTGTTTGTGCCCACGCTGTCAGGCTGTCCTGACACTCACAAGCAGCCCCAGCTAAAGCTCACAACTAAGCAGCAGTATTTTATGACAGCTGCCCGCAGTTATGTGTCCATGCATGTCATGTCCCTGTGGAAGCATTCTTGTCCAGATAATGTCAGCATGCGCTCTTACGCCAGGCCAGGAAGGAAACGCTCATGGTACAGTAGCTGAAGCAACTTTACATTTAAAGTAAATTCGCATAAATGTTAAAAGTCCAAAGAAACAGCTGTATTCATGTTGTGGGGAAAAGACAAAAAAATCCAACATGCAAGCAGATTATTAGCGTGAAAAAATGGCAGAACTGAAAAGGAGGCAGTTGAGTTTTCCATGGACTGGCAAGTCAAAGGGCAACCGAATCAGAGCTAACTGGAATAATTTCACCAGAAGATATAAATAGGAATATTAAAAGGGAACATGTATAATAAGGCAAATTAACTGTTTTGACAGGTTCCCATATCTGATCAATTTGTATGAGCAAAATTACAATTTTTAAAGATTCCTTCGCAGCGATAATATTATTAAAAGAAATGAACACAAATTAAGCAATCTGTTAGACATTTTTTAAGGCCTTTTTCCCCACAAAGATAAGTTTGAAGCAATTATTTGGACAACCTGCAAGTAAATCCCCAAATCCTTTCTGAATCTGTTAAAAAATCCATCTTCCTAGTCAAAAAAACCTCTTTTTGCTTCAGCCACATTAGAAAGTTACACACACACCTTACAGGCTTCCTTGTTAGGCATGAAAGTAACTGTAGACCTTTTATGTTTTACTGAAGGAAATGTAATGCTATTTGATCCTTCTTGAGCTGACTGGTTTCTTGGTTTGAAAATGTCCCTTTTTGACCTTAGAATTTTGAACAGAGTTAGCGCTCTCATTACTGCATTAGTATATGTTTGCAGGTTTTTTAATAATGTTAGTGCAATTGCTCAGGAAAGTTGGATTTTTTGATAAGATAATAGAAATCTGCTAAGTATACATGGAATCATTCCAGCTAGCTTTTTATATAAGTGCTGGATAATTTCCTATACCAAGGACATGTTAATTCTAAGTGGGGACTATGAAAATCAATGCTAATGAGCCTCCCAGTGACCACAAATCTTCTCATATGTAAGTAAACAGAACTCAGTTAAATATAAACTTTTGTATCCCTTGATGTATAAATGTGATTTACCACAGCATATTTAGGGGAACTAACATTGTGCTAGGAGCCAGTGAGCATCTGGGCCAATCTGTACCAGATTCGTGCTTCTCCATTCCTCTTCCTTCATGTCTGCATAAAACACTATGCTCTGCTCCCATAGCAACTGCTATTGTTTGGGACCATATCTCTACGTATTCAAAAGGCACCTTGTTTTGCACAAGCCTTTCAGAGTAACAGGTAAGAATTTTTTTTTTTTTTTAATATTTTAAATTCTATTGACACAGAAGAATGAAACAAAGCTGCTGGGACTGTAAGCAAAGGATTGTGTGCCAGGGTTTGTGTTTTCCATCTCGATCCAAATCTAGCAGAAACACACTGAAGCCAAAATCAGAGAAAGAAGCAGCATTTTTGCAGCTGCAAATGTATCAGTGCTGACTGAGGAGTAACTAAAATTTTGGTCAAACTGAAATTGATAATGAGAAGGAGCATCAATGTTTGAAACAATAGACAGATTTTTATTATTTGCCTATACTTTCTTCTTTTCCTCTATCTTACTTGAGGTACTTCTTTCCATTTTGGTGCCAGCCTGAATTACGGAAGTCTCAAAAATAGTCTGTATATAGTAATGTAATCGACTGAATGCAGTCACAATTTGGAGCAGCTGGAAATGGGGATGAACCATAAAAGTGTAGAAAGAATATTTATTTCTATGTACTGATAAAAAACAATTTCCATTTCTCTGTGATGAGAGAATTTGAAAACTTTTTTTTCCTATTTTTTTTCTCTCTCATCCATAATTTCTTGGGTTCTGCACCCAAGACAGGCAAAGGTACTTTTGTCTTGCAAATAATGGAGACTAGAAATTTTGATGAACTGGAACCATTACTGACAGATGGTCATGCATATTTTCATTTTCAGTACTGTGCCAAAACTCATGGGCCCAGCAATAATCAGCAGGCAAATTTAAGCTGGAAACAGAATAAAGAAAGCAAAAATTCATTGCAGATAATTAATTTTGCCATAATTTTCTCAAAATTTGTTGTCTATTATCACGATCCTTGATTGCTTAGAAGTTTTAAAAAACTTTATCCCTTATATAAAACCTTCATAACACTGTCTAGTTATTAGTATTTATTGCAAGGTTCTGGGTTTTTTTTGTAGATGATTAGTGGGCCATCAGAAGTAATTTCTAAAATTGCTGTGTCATTATAGGTCCTAACTTCATTGAGGACCCATGACCCTGCAGCATGAAATTTAATTCAGACTGCTAGACTTGAGGCTCCAGCGTATACAAAAAATTTTAGCCAATTTAATAGGATTAAATTCTAGATCAAAATGAATAAGATACACCAATATTAGCTACCCTTAAGCCAATTTAAGAGCATCTGCACAAGGGATTTCACTGGTTTAAATCAATTTAAGAATTGATTTAACTAAATTGTTACAATTTCTTTCTGTACACAGGGGACAAGCTACGTGAGTTTTATTTTGGGAAGAGTTAATCACTCACCTACCATGGATTTCAAATTTTATTGATGGAAAGAAGGTAGGTGCCTTCCATTATAAATATTTGGGTAATGTATAGTGTCTGGGGGATGGGCACAAGTGATAGATACAGGGGAACTGGATAATAATATATCATAAGTATATATTTCAATCTATGTATATTTACAATAAAGGTAAGATACACAGATATGAAATATTACAGGGTCTGGGAAAGCTGTCAGATTCAAGAAAGGATTAAGAAGTTGTTAAAATGCAATTGATGGTGAATAGGAAGGGCCATTACAGTAAGAAGCTATCATATATATCGAGTTTTGGAATTTTTATCCTTGACTTGCCAAAATCAAGATTTTCACAGGCATGTTGAGTGCAACTCAAACCTCTGTTAATAACCAAAATAATTCAGCAGCTGCTCAGCAGCTGTTTAGTCCTTGTATTTCTGCTAGGAATACTAGGCAGAATGCCTAATAGTGACACTTTTGACAATGCCTACTCAGCCTGTAGACAGCTATTCCCTTGGAGCTAAGTGCTCCTTCCTTTGGGAACACCAAATTGCAAACTAGTATTCTGTCATTATAGGTGAGATCTGAACTGATGTTTCTGTTTCAGTTCAACAGAATAATAGTCATGGAAAGCCATGGAAAACTGAAACACGTTTCCATGTGTTTCTATATACGTGCCTCTATACAATGGACCTCATTATTTATCAGGCACCTCAATTTGATTAGGTTTTTTGTTTGTTTCTTCTTTAACAGAACTGTTGCAAAAGTATCACTGCAAAATAATTTTTTGTCAGCGTCCTTATGTTTTCACATCCATTTTCAACATTGATCTGTATTTAAGGAAGCATGAACAATTAAGACCTGAATTTTTCAAAAGTTGTGAAAGTGAAGATGGATGCCTGAAATGTAAAGATTTATAACAGAATATTAAAGAACTCTCTAGAAGCCCTTAACTCCTTAGAAATCCTTAACTGTATTCCAATATTTATAAAAAAGAACTGGAATGCAATCTACTCTTAATAAGATTAAGGAATCCACAGTTTCCTTAAAGGTCTAGACACAAATAACTATTTTTATCAATTAAACTTCCATTTTTAAAAGTGCCATTTCAAGTATATAGGATGCAGGTGACCAAGTGCTGCAGGGTCACCCCTATGAGGCACTGGTTTCAGCTGGCTCCAAAAGGGACACTCCTCAGGGGACAGCTGAGTCCCTCAGCCAGAGCAGTGATACATCTTGGAATAGATATTTTAAAAACCATGAAGCAATGAAAAGTGTGAGGCAAAAAATGTGAGAAACAGTCCTGCAAATGCCAAGGTGAGGGAAGAAAGAGGAGAAGGAGGTGCTTCATGTGCTGGAGCAGAGGTTTCCCTGCAGCCCTTGGAGAGACCACACTGGAACAGATTTACCCTGAAAGACCGCAGTCTGTGGAGAGAATCCATGTTGGAGAAGTGAGAGAAGGAATAGGACCAGAGAGAAGATGTTATGGAATGATCACAACTCCACGATTTGTCATGAGCCTGTCAGACAGGGGATCAGAGAGGAGTCAGGCATGGAGTGGAGTGAACCTGAATATGAGAAGCGGAGAGAATCTGTTCTAGGTTTTGCTCTTGTTTCTCACTGTATAAATATGCCTTAATCAGCAATAAATTACACTGATTTTGACCAGTTTTGACTGTTTTACTGTTTTGACAGTAAATGTTAAATAGTCTCCCTGTTTCAGCTTTGCTTCATTTTATCCCACTGTCCTATTGAGGTGGATGAGCGGGAGAGAAGCTGGACAGGCATCAGCCAGCCAAGTTTGCCCAACACGAGTGTGAATTATAGTAACATGGAATGCGCCTATCCTAGAAAGACAAAACTCTGGTAACTCTTTTCAATATAGATTCTAGAATTTCACAGTGGTTATGAAGACAACAACAATATTTTAACATGTTCCATCATGGTTTGATTTATAAGGGTTGTCAAAATAGGAAAAAAAGGTGACTGATCTTCGTACATATCACTGCAGTTAAAAAAGGAAGAACAAGCTTTTAACTTCTATAAAATAGTTGACAAGCTGTCATGATCAGAGTGTAAAGTGCTGATCACATGCTGTCGCTGTTGTTTGCAACAGTAATTTTAAGAAAAGATCATTAAGGGAAAGAGACCATTAGGTTATGAAGGAAAAGAAATCACAAATGGTTACAAAAGTTCTTTCTAGCAGGTGCCGAGGTCGGAAACAAACCCCAAAAAAGTGCATACATGATTGCTTCTTTTGGTGACAATAAAGCTGACTCAATTGATGCATTTCCTTTATTTAATTCATTACTTTCCATTTGATTTGTTTTACCTTACGGTTAGGTATAAAACCACCTGATAATTTATTCAGTATAATGGCATTCAAATGACAAGAAAAAAATAAAAATGAACACAATCAAATTATTTCTCAATTTCTCTTTTTTTCAGATAAATCTTGTCACAACATAGCAACTCTAGCAGCTTTATAGAAAAAAAATTAGTTTTGAGTTGGAGCTTTTGGTTTTTTTTCCCACACTTGCAATACCTAAAGTTTGTCAGAAGACTATGAATATTAATGTAAATATGAGCTAAAGATAGGTGTTTCATGTTTTACCATTTGTTTGATAGTAATATCAAAGTTAGAGGATTGGAGGATAACCCAGATATTGACTAATTAAGAAAGATGATGAAAAAACTGTAAAGGCTGCAAAACTCTGATATGGAAAGATTGGGATAATTTTCTTTAGAAGTTACACAAACAAGACAGGATACAGAAAAAAATTCTTTGTCAGGAACAGGGCAGTATATAATTTAAACCAAATTAAATGATAGTTTGTAATTAAACTACAGGATTCACTGAAGTGAAAAATTATTGCATGTTAGAGTTTAACCAAACAATAGGTTGATTTCCTAGGTCACCTAGCTCAGTCCTACAAAGCTGTAGGTAAAGCCTAAAAATTAAACTTGCTCTGCTCAGAAATTAGGCAACCCTTTGGATTATCAATCTATGTGCTGGGAAAAAGTATTACTGAGTCCCATTACTGTCCAACTTTTACATGTTAAAACTGATAAGTTTAAATTAATTTCTGTTCTTGTCTTCAAGGTTATCCAAATGTTCAATATTAAATACTGCTCACACACTTCAGTGATTTTATCTTACAAATTTTTATCTGATTTCTTAAACACATTCCAGCTTGTTTTACCAAGGTCATTAAGGAAATATTAAATGCAATCAGTCTCAAGATATTCGTTATGAGTTTCACAGTTACTCTGATCACAGTTCATTATTTTTTCTTGCAATAAGACTATTACCATTTCAATTTTAGGCAATTGAAAAACAAAAAATGTATATAAAGCCCGTGGTAAGTCCCATCTGTACGTCAAATGAAGATTTTTCCATATAATATTGCTTCAAATTACCCATTATGTAAAGATTTATTATATTTACATCAGTGTTTTATTGTTTATATTATCCATGGTAGATCTGAAAAAAACCCCATATATTTTTGATGCCATCATTTTCTATAAAGTCTTTCATTTATTTTCCCTCATTATTTTCATATTTCTTCAGTATAATTTCTTCAGTTTTGACATTGTTGAGATTCATTCTTTCCTGTCTTCACAGAATGTTGTATTTCCTTTCCTCAAATGTTATAATGTACTTTTAGAAGCTTACATGGCTCGTGTTTTAAATGTTTTTTGACAACTTTGTGATTTTAGTTGCCTAGTTATTCCAATACAAGCATGTCCCCCCTTTCACAACTTCTTTTCCAGTATGACCTTCTACTTGTGTGCATTAGCTTTTAATTTTTCTTTAGGACCTATGGAAGCATCACTATTATTAGAAAAACATGAAAGAAAACTGTAAGTACAGCTGTTTTGAGTAATGCCTAGATTGCCTTTAATATTTTCCCCATCAAAAATTTGCCTTTTTCCCCTCATGTATTCATTTTTGCTTCATTTATATGGTTGAGTAAACTGATTCTATTTATTTTTAAACCCTTTACAACACTGAATCTAGATTTTTTTAGGGGGGGCAACTATTACTGACCACTAAAATAAGTTTTCTCAGTCTTCTTCTTTTTTTTTCCTTCATATCATTTTAAGGCTTAATACATCTTCTGAGACACTTATTTACCATTCAGGTTTTAAGTATTTTACTGTAAGAAATACATATTCTAGATAAATTTTACATCTTTTACAAAAAAAAAAATATCATCCAAATCCCAGCATTACAGTACAGTTCCCTTGATTAATTTCTTTGACTTCTAAGAATTGTCTGCTTTGAATTAAAGAAAAAAAAAATACCTGGTAACTTTTATGTATGTCAAATTATTTCCTTTTCACCGAAAGGAAGATTATTTTCTTAGTCATGAATTTTTGTAGTGTTGATATTTCTCCAAATCAAGAAAAAACAGCTTCCACTCTTCTTAGTTTGTTGATATTCTGTGAAGAAATCTAATGGATGTCATATTCCAAGGTTATCTAAGCCTCACCATAATTAAACTAATATATAAAAAGGTTTAGAACATTACTTATAAGGAGCATAAGAACTATCATAACTAAACCAAACACTTCTGAAATGTTCTGGTTTCAATGAATGATGGATCCAAGCACATCATTTTTCAGAGTTTAGCCATATTTTCTCGTGATACCCAGATATAACATTGAATGTTATGAATACTATCGGGCCTGGGATGAGCAAAAGCAGAGTGGCACTAGGACACCTGATGTATCCACCCAGTATTCCCTAACAGAGGGACAGCTTCCATTCCACTCTGCTTCCACCCCAGCCCTCTTAACTAGAAGCATATCAACTTTTATTTTATACCAAGAGAAACAGGTCTGAATAATTGCCCTGCTCCAGCAGCATGGAGCAAGGAGCAAGGCTGCTCGATAGGGACCCTTGCATTTCCTCACTCGCAGGATTTCCACACTTTACTACCTCTTTCCTTGACACTTGACCCCCTTTCTGCCGCCCATACACCTTACCTTCTCTTCCCCAACATTCTCCCAGGTAAGTAATTTCTCTGTAATTACTTTTTCCCTGTCAGCTCCATTTTGCCATACCTATACCCAGTTTTGATGGTTTTGATACCATTACCTAGGTAAATTGCCCTTAGATAGAATTAGTAGTGGGTCCTCAAGTATCCCCTCCAGTTACACGTGAGGCTTGACTCCTGTAGCCACGCACGAGGATGCCACCATCGGCTTGGCACTGTCCCCACCTCTTGTCCAGTGCTGACACTGCTGGCTGCCAGGTCATGCCACTCGTCCTGCCAAGTCCGCAGGTTTTCGTGTCACACTCCATTCGTGTAGCAACAGGCCAATGACCTAGTCATTTCCTGCAGCCTTAACAGTGGTGAGGACAGCTCTTTCCATAAAACCATTAAGTTCCATAAACTTCAGAAAAGTATTTCTGAACTTTCTTCTAACATACTGGTGCAGGTTGTCAATAGTGTTACTCTTTTTTTAATTGCATATGTGATCCAGCAGGCTAATCTCATCCAGCCCAAGAATGCACAGCTAGATAACAAAGAAAAAAAAATTATCTTGTATTTTTTAAAGTGGATTCCTTTTCCTGAGTGTCACACATTATGATTTCCTATCTATAATGCTGCATTTATCACATTTCATTCTAACAGACTGTAGAGAAAGACTCATCTACTGTTTTACATTCATGCACTCGAATGCTGGAATATTCACACTTAGCACTGATAAGAATGACTTTGACTTGAAAAATAGACTCTTCAAAACACATTAACATTTGGGGAAATCAGTGTTCTGAGACTCTCTGATAAGTTTTTAATTCTATTTGAAATATTTCTAAAACTACAGACACAATCTAGGAGAACTCAATTATTCAATACACCCTTGTACCCTTTAATACACTTTTTTACAATTTAAGTGTCCCTTCATATATAGGATGTTATAATGTTAGGGCTTTGAGCATAAAAGAAATTATGTACATGTCATTTTGTTTGATATTAAGAATTTTCATACAGAGGAGAATCCACGACTCTATGCCAAAAAAAAAGTCTCATATCATTATGTGAGCATATAAACAGTAAATTCCTAATGAACTGCTGTGGATATAATGAATAAACCAAAAAATAAACACAATATGACAGTGGGCCCTTGAGGTCCCCTTGAAAAGAATGTCTTTGGCATGTTCAATCTGAAAAATCACATTTTTTATAATCTTTTCCTCTTGTTGATATTAATCACATATCACACCATACATTACAAGTTCAAAATTTTAGAAAAATTAAAGATTAGAATTAAAAGAAAGAGAGCAACTAGAAATTATTTGAGACTTCTTCTGTTCTGGTAGTCCTCTCCCCAGAGATGCCATGTATTAAGAGTTCAGAGGACACATCAATGAACCTGAGCAATGAATCTAGAGTGTCAGGGGTAACTTAACTGTGAATTGGTTTGAATTGAATTTGACTTCACACGTTCTAAAAGTCCTGATAAGAGATTTTAGGAGAAAGAATCTCATTAAAATGGATGAACAGGCCTGCACATGCTGGCAGAGAGAGATGCAAATTACCTTTTACTGAACTTGAATGTGCTGCTGGAATTTTGTAAAAGTTCCCCTAACAGACATGGAGGGGGCATTCACCTTTTCTTGACATTTAGCATGGAAAGAGCAGGCTGGAAAAGCAGTGTTTATTTCAGGAGAGATTGAGCTATATCAGTTTTAAGGAATGAGAATCCCTTTTGAAAATTTTATCCCCGTGTTCTCTTTCAGAAAAGTATTTGGTTTGCTATGTCTTACTTGCAATACGAAGACCTCCCTTTTGGCTTCAAAATTATTGACTTTTAATGAATAAAATAATTGCTTGTTTAGTCCTAGAGTTCTTTGAATCATTTTCTGTCTCAAGAGTTTTCAACAAAAAATGTATTTGATTTTTAATTTGCTTCACACTTTAGCTCAGCAACTTATATGAATATGTCCTGAATTGCTTTGACAATAATAAGGTTTATAGCTGGATGCCAACTTCTATGTGTACCCGGAAAACTGTCTATCCTGTCTCAAACCAGGACAAAGCAAATTACACCATAATTAATATTTCCTTACTGTTTTTCTCAGTAGTTGTTTTGGAAAGTGTTTTCCAGTAATTAAGCCGAGTTAATCCTGACTTACATAGGCATGCTAAGAAAGCCATGGCCCACAGCTGTATGCCACAGACCTAATACTTTCTTGTATGCCTGAAACTTTAAAAGAAATTTACCTGTTCTGATGTTGCTGTATATGAGCTCTGTTATTAAGATGTCAATGAAATGTACACAAATAACGGCAAATGTTTAAGTTGATTTCAGCAACTAAATTGAGCTTACCAAGTTCCATGAGTGTAATAAGTCTGTTACAGAAACATTTATGCTGACAAAAACATTACAATCCACACGTGTCATTAAGTTTAGGGAAAAGGGGTCCCCCGGAAAGAACCCTTAAATATTTAGAATAACAATTGCTGTTGTGAAAATTAAACTAAGACAGACTAACAAAACACATTTTTAGAGTAAGATTTTAATTTTCCCATAAGGACAATTGCAATTGCTTAAAAAATAATGTAAAGTCCCCTGGGATTTTAAAAGAGATTTCACTTTAGCTTTTCTGATTGTTTTATAAGGATTAATTGCAAACTCCATTTCATAAAATATAACAGCATGAATAATTTAAAAATTGATTAAATTAAAGTATTTTCTTTGTCAAAAAGGTTCCAATTTTGTAAGCTAAGCATAGTCTCTTTTCATGTGTCTTTATTTTGGTTGTGATAAGGAGCAAAATTGCAATATTACGTGGATTAGCAAAATAAATTATTCAAATCTGTTCCATTTTATTTCAGTATATAATTTCTAATTTGAACACTTTATGATAAAAATAAAGGTAAGTTTTGATGGAAAGCTTGTTTCAAGCTGAAAACCAGAAGCCAATTCTGAAGTTATATAACCTTCTAACTCTTCTATACTTCTTTAAACTACTGCAACAGAAATCTGTACTCTCACCATACAAGAAATATATAAATACAAAAACTTGAGAAGTATTTCAATGTTGCAAAGCTGAAGTCCCAGATTTCCAAGTGACTTGTTCGCCTGTAGGTTGTTTTGAAAGTCAGTGAGACTTGTATTTGCAGTAGCTGGAGATTATATGTAAAAACAGGGAAGGTAGACAGGGTGGTTCTGTCTCCCACGATTAATTCCTATTCCTTTCTAGCAGGAAAAAGATTTCAGAAGTGTAAGCTAACATCATCAACTAGATGGTTATTTTCATTTTAGGTATCTAATATCTAAACTGTAAACTCAGTTTAAAAAAGAAAGTGTCACATTTCTAAGTTTCACTTAAACATTTAATCTTTTTTGACTTATCTAAGTTTAGTGGAAAATTGTAAATTTAGCTCAAGTTCAGCCCATAGCTACCCATTGTAATCACACTGCGAGCCTCTTGTCTGTCAATACATTTACTTGGGTAGGTTATTTCTACATAGATTATTCCAGACATCACAAAAAATCATCTGATCATCTATTGAACTCCACTGTGATTTGTGTCATGCTCATTTATCCCATAAATTTTGCCTCTGGAATTTTATCTCCCATCAAATACTGCACTGCAACTATGAATTTTATCAATGTGACACTCACGTGGCTTCAAGAATTAAGCCAAGCTAAAACTGTACTCTGTGATCTAAATTGATTTTTTTGAAGTCAAAACAATGTGTCTCTAAAATGTCAGTATGCAATTTCAGTATTACAGTTATTTCCCTTTCACAACACCTTTCCTTTAAAAAAGCTGAAGACAAAATATTTCTACTATTATTCATCCTTTTATCAAACATATTTGGAATACATTGACTTTGAATTTTTAGCTGTCCTTCAACACAGCCATTTTTTTCCCCTGATAAAGATTCTTAAAAAATTTCTTGAATAGAAAAGTTCAAACACCTTATTGTACGATTTCTGTAACACGTATTCTGAAATGAGCCCCCTGGGAGTGTCTTTGAAGCTGATGCTTTGATGTGTTATTCATTTTCTTTCATGTTTAGCTGAAATTGCTTGAAAGTCACTGCATTTTGTCCTTATTCTACTTTCTTGTGAATTCATTTGATGTCTGAAGAATCTGGTGTTATCACTGAACTGATGGAATTAAGTGAACAAAATAAACCATGACTATTTTCAGGACAAGAAAAACAACATCAAAGTGTTTAAAGTTATTTCAACAGTTAGTAACAACTGATATTGCACAGTAACTGGATAACAAGTGTATTGACTTTCTTTCATTTTATTTTGAATTCAAACTTTGCAGAGACATTTTTAGATCCGTTTTATCGAAATGTCAGTACTGCAATAGAAGGCGGCTTCTTATCTTTTCTTCTTGACCAATATACTCATGTGGGAAATAGGCACCCAAAAAATCAAATCAGCTCATTTTCCACTGTAAGAGATAGATACTGCATGATCAGCAGCAGTTACTAAAAAAAACCAAACAAACAAGCAAACCAGAAATGGATTTAATGAAATATTGTGATATTTCATCATTTATTTCCACTTGATATTAATAATGAAAAAACAACATCTTATCAGCAAGATGTGAGAGAACCATTGCATGGGAGACTCCAGTTGGATAGCGGAAGGCACAGATTCAAGACACTGATGCATATTTTATACAAATCGAAGAATTTTAAAACTAACCCATATATGTCCCACTTTCTACATCAGTGCTTTAACTGATGATTTCTTACTGTTCTTGCTCTGGTCCTCATCTTTTTGGTTTTACTGTGAATTTCACCCTAGGTCTGATGAAGATCTGATGAATTTCATTACCATTTTTCTTCTAAAAGAAGACAGTGTTTTTCTCAAGTTCTTCAGTGGCTTTGCTATTGACACTGTAAATATATCCAAGAACTAAGTCTTAGGAATTAATAACCTAAAGTAAGCGAGCGTATTATAAATTCTAGCTATTGTCCTCAGGGTGACATTTCTGGATAAACTTCTTTATTATTAAACATTAATAAAGATGTGTTCAAGTTGACAAACAATTTAAATGACAGCAGAATTTTTTCCACTATTTCAAGATAACACAGAAATGTCAGTTTTAGCAGGCCAGGATATTTCATCCTTATGAGGAGCAGCTAAGGAATTGTTTAGCCTGGAGAAAAGGAGGCTCAGGAGAGAGCTTATTGCTCTCTACAACTACCTGAAAGGAACTTGTAGTGAGGTAGAGGGGATGGTCTCTTCCCTCAAGTAACTAGTGACATGTCAATAGGAAATGCCCTCAATTTATATCAGGGAAGATTTAGATTTAATATTAGGGAAGAAATTCTTCATGGAAAGGCTGTCAAGTATTGGAACAGGCTGCCCTGGGGAGTGGTGGAGTCACCATCCTCGGAGGTAGTAAAAAGATGTGTAGATGTGGGACTTTGGGCACAGTTTAATAGTGGACTTGACAATGTTGGGTTAATGGTTTTCTTCTACAATCTTACAGGTTTTTTTCCAACCTAAATGATTCTACATTTACATGACCCTGGGGGATTTCAATCCAGACATTCAGTATTTTTTTCCTTTTTCTCAAAACCAATCTGATTACACAAATTCAAATGTACATTGATAGTTGGCTCTGACTAATCCACTCTGTCAAATACAGTCAAGGTTACCACAGCTCATCTCAGGTGCATTAAATCACTTTTGCTCATTGACCACCCGATCTCAGTGATAAAGTTCCAACACTAAACAACTGTTTCACTGGTCTATACTCCCCTTCTTACTTTTTACAAGTTTCACATAATGGTGCTAAATCTCTTATCAACTAACATGGCTGTAAGAATTAATTCTGCTTGCAGATAGGAATTAAGAATTCGCTGCTCTTCCATGTCCCATTTTCTGCGATTATAGTATTTTTTTAAACAGCAGACACTTTTTTTTCTCTTCATAGGATGCTCATGTGCTATACACAATTGAGTTAGCAAAGATAATCCACCAGTCTCACAACCATTCTCAGGCAGGAATTTTTTTTAAAAAATATGTATGATATATATGCATATGTTTCCAAAGGTGAAGGTAAATATGTACATATTTACCTTTCCAAATAAATGTATGTGGATACATCATATTCTGGATCAGTACTTTCACGGTGATCTTTCTTTATGCTTTATTCATTTACACAAAACCCCCCAACCTTCTCTGAAGATGTGAGAAATTAAAAGCTGGCATTAAATGATGCTTTGTGAATCTGACTATAATCCTTCATAAAAGGATTTTGAGTCCAATTTACATTATTAGCAATTAAACTATCTTAGAATTATCTCACTCTAGTTTGTTTTCTTTATGTAAGATGCTTCACTCTGCAATTGGTATGCACAAAATAGAATGTTTTTTGATTAGTCAGATAGAAATGGAGTTCTTAGCGTTGCACTGTAAAGAAGGCGCCTTATTGTAGTGGAGGACATTTTAAATTTTCCTTCATTTTTCATTTTATGAAGTTCTAGTATAGAGAGTGTGTTATTTAAACAACAATTTTATAGTGCCTGAGGTATGACTTTGATTTTCATTCATGAACCAATTGAAAACCTATTAGCATCCCTGTTACATTTAGAATGGGCCAGCTTTGAAGCCAGTTGGAGGGAATTCCTGGCACAAAAGAAGCATATATTCCACCAGAGTATACTGTAGAAAGCAGGTCTTTGTAGGTGGCTTTCATTCTGTAGAGTGAAACAGAGAATAAAAGCCCTTGCTTTTATCAAATTTCTAGAGATGTTGAGATGTAATTTGCATACACTCCACAGTCTCTACACTGCTCTTTTAATACTATAGAGCATAAAGGGACTATAAATTTGAATTTTGTATGGAGATCTCTCATCCTCAATGTTATTTCACTAAACCTTTTTCTAGGGTTTTTTACATCAATACAATTACATAAATAGGATTGCTTTCAATATAATTAAAATAGTCTGGCATTGCATGCTTCCAGTGTGTATTAAAATATATTAATTGTATCTTTATGCATGAAAACGTTAGAACTATAATCATCTTTTTCTTTCTTTCTTTTTGTTTTTCCAAGTGTTCTAAGCATTGCATTAAGCTGAGTAAAAATCCGTGTTTATAATCAGGTCAATGTAACTTGTGTCAAGATGTAATTCTAAACAACAATTTTGGAAGCTTCGTTCCTGAAGGAAAGTTGTTGACCTTTGACATCTATTTTATCCATATTTGTTCTTCAAAACTTTGAGATCAGGGATAGAATACGGTCAGTTTTCTGAAATTTAAAAATTGCTGATGCCTAATAACATTAGGAGAAAAAATCTCCAGCACTACTTTTTCACTCTAACTTTGAAGCTAAAGTAGATTAAGAATATTTAATAATTTTCAATTTTATTTTTATTTCCAGCTATTGTATTAAAATTATCTTTTCGTAGTTTCTGAGCTTCTAGGATTATAAAGGAATTATTTTATTTTCATGAAGGTGAGTTTTATGCTATTAGAGAATGATCTACTACTATGCAACATCATTAAAACATGGTGGGTTCCATAATCATGTTAGCTGGTATGTTTGCAATGTATATATCTTGTCTACAGTGCCAGAATACAGAATCAGTTTATGTGACACCAATGTCTGGACTGATGTTCTTAGTCATAATTAAATTATCTCATGTGTTTGCACTGTCTGTGGTAAGAAACACTCACTCTTTTTTCCTCTGGTGTTTTCTGAGCTAACCAATAAAGCTGAATTCTCAGCAAGTCCCCTTATATTATGACAAAGTAAATATATAAAACATCGACAAATTCTGGCAGGTTGTAGGTTCCTCAGGGACTGTTGCTGGAGCCTGTGGATGAGCTGGGAGTTGAGCTAGAAAGAAAAAAACCCTTGAACACATTGTTTCTTAGCCTACTGACTACTGACTGTCTAGCCCTTTTTTCCTGTGCAAACACAAACACTGTAAAAGAAAGGGTGGGGAAAAAAACTTATGTCAATTGTTCCTTGTGAAGATTGTTATCATTTCCCTTTGGCTGTCTTTAATAAGAGTGGTAACTTCCTATATTAAAAATATTGGCATTTAATCCCAAACCAATAGGTAAAACCACATTTTTGTCTAAAGGTTTTCTACTTAGGTCATGAAAACCTTGAAGCAAAAAACTGGGTATGTAAAGCTACATAGCATGTGGAAATGTGATTTTTGCTTGAGGGGGGGATATTTTTACTGAGCATGCACTGAAAAGACTAACTGTTTTTTTTTAATGTAAATAGGTGGGAATGGGTTGAGGTAAACCAGCTTAAGGACACTACAGTGTGTGTGTGTGTGTGTGTGAGGGTGTGTGTGTGTGCATGCATTTTTCTGGGGAGGGAGTAGGTTTACTGAGGTAATGTAAAGAACAAAGGAGTGCTTTTCTTTGCTTTATCTATTCAGGGTCATCAAGCCACATTGGAGTGCTGTGTCCAGTTCTGGGATCCTCACTACAAGAGAGACATGGAGCTCCCGTAGCGGATCCACCAAAGGGTGACAGAAATGATTAATGCACTGGAGCATCTCTCATATGGGGAAAAGCTGAGAGTTGGGCATGTTCAACTTTGAGAAGAGGTGACTGAGAGGGGACCTTATAAGTGCTTATAAGTATCTGAAGGGAGAGTGCCAAGAGGATGGAGCCAGCCTCTTCCAAGCAACAGAACAAGACAGAATGGACAGAAATTGATGTACAGAAGTTACACCTAAATACAAAGAAATGCTTCTTTACTGCGGGGTACTGCACTGGGACAGGCTGCCGGGAGAGGTTGTGAAGTCTCCCTCACTGGAGATATTCAAGAACCACCTGAATGCACTTTGTGCCCCATGGTCTGGGATGAGCCTGCTTGAGCAGGGAGGTTGGATCAGACAACCCACTGTAGTGCCTTTCAACCTGACACATTCTGTGATTCTGTGAAATATTATAACAATATGAGGATACCTTGGGATGGTCCATTAACATACAGTGAGAGGGCTTTAAATTGATACAATCAACACTCTCATGAAGTGTGATAAGTCACTTATGGGTGCTGGTTTTTTTTTCTTTTTTTAATAACTGGGAACTCTGTATGTTGGCCATAACACTGCTTGAAGTCACTGTCACACACACAAAGCCTATAGCTTCAGGGTGATTTGCAGAAGAAGCGGAAATGGCTGCTGTCAGCTTCAGAACAGATGAGGAACGAAATCTGTCATGAACCTAGAGAACTTAATATATCACTAAAGACAGTTAATTTAGCAGCCATGACCTATGTAGGCAACAGAATTAATAGCAAGTCTGTTCAGCAATGATGTTCTCCCTGCTGTGCCATTGGGAGTGCAAGTCAATATTCTGATTTCAGCAGCACTTTGTGTACAGCCTGTTCTGGCTCTCCTTCCCCATCACATACATCTCTTTTGGTGTCATGGTACCCAGCCACCATGTTTCTAAACTGATTGTGTGTTTATTTTGATTAAAGGAGTATTCTAACTCTGTGGTGTGAATTGACTGAAATGGATTGGGGGACTAAAACATGAAATAGACCTGGGATTGATTAAAATTCCTTTTATTGTTGAGCCCTTGTATTCCATTTAGAAAGTATTAGATTTTCTCCTGACATCCTATGTCCTTTTATGTGAAGTAAAATAAAGTAAACTGTTGGGACAGGGCTTTTGTCACAGGTGTATCATGACTGTGTAATGGTAAAGGCTACTTTTACATGTCTAGGTTTATTTTTCCCAACTCTGCTTGAGGTATTTTTTTTTCTGTCAAGAGATCTCTTTGCAATACTGCTGAAATGAACTTCCCAAATATACAGCTGGATGAAACAGCGGGACAAACAAATACAACAGAAAAACTCAGCAGGTTTCTATCCAGACTATCTTAAATAACAGTTTTCTTTGCAGAGAGGGAAATTGTCAAATCCTGAAAGTAGTTTTATCTGTGTTGATTGATACAGAATCACTTTCACATATTTAAAATTCTGGAAATACTAACAGGTTATTAAACTACTGAGCAAATAACAATATTTCTAAAGTATTGTCTATTGCAGATGTGGTTTGATATTGTATTTGAAAACAATGACATTTTAAAAGTTGTCAGGAGTTTTTGTAATTTAAAACGGAATTTTATGTTCCAAACCACTAAAATTTGCTAGTTTGGAAACAATAACTGCAGCAAGACTATTTGAAATACAGAAATAATATTTTGCCTTATTTACTGCATGTAAGGGAAAATACAACTCTAGCTTACATATTAAATAGAATTAAGGTAATTAAATGTCTTTTAATGCATGTCTTTATTTGCTTAAGTGCAAATATGTGTTTAAGCAGCCTTATCTCAGAACTGGAGTCACATAATCACATGTTGATTTAAAGTTTGTCTTTCTTTCTTTCTTTCTCTCTTTCTCTTTCTCAATTTCTCTCTCTCTCTCTCTCTCTCTCTCTCTCTCTCTCTCTCTCTCTCTCTCTCTCTCTCTCTCTTTCTCTCTTTCTCTCTTCCTTTCTTCCCTTTTACCTTGGCTGAATAAAGTCAGTCAGTTTTCCTTTTTGTTTAAACTTCCGTGTATTAGTCCTGTAGTTTTACACAGCTTCCCTGAAAACTCAGTCCACCAACTGTACCTCCATATGCAATGCTGGTATCCTGCATAAGCACAACTGTGTTTTTGAATTAGTCTTGTCTCAGGCTCGAAAATAAGCAGAATTAGATATGTAGGGAGAAGGTTAAATGAGCTGGTACAGCTGACACCTGATAAATAACAAATACTAAGTGAGATTTCAGGCATAAAAGCCCTCTGCAGAGATAAAGATCTCAGATCGAAACAACAGGAGCTAAGTCTAAGATGAGAATAATTGATCTTTGTTTAACTAGAAATATGTCAGTAAGATTATTGAAAGAGAAAAAGGAGACTGTGGACACCTGCGGACTAGTAGAAGTATTATGTAGGGGAAAATAGCTGATATGGTGTATTCCTTCTAAGGCACACTAAAGTTTTATTTGTAGCCTGTGAAACACAGATTAACCAAGGATGGAGGAAGGAAGGGTCAGAAGAGAGAAATATTGTAAAGTAGTAAAGAAATCTTGTGGAGATTTCTGAGCACTGAGATTGGCAGTAAAACAGGGAAAATATTCTCCCACTGGTAGCAGTTTTTCTGTGTTTGCTGGTGCCATACACCACATTCAGCACATTTCCCAGCCTCCAATATGGATTGTGACTTCCCTGAGGGCTGAGACAATGCTCAAGATGGCAGCAGGTAAGGGGAGCAGCCCTGGCAGTGTGGGGCTGTTCAAAGCATTTGAGATCCCTCTGAGTATTTGGGACTTTGGTGTTTAAAAGAAGCCCTTTAGCTTTTAGTAACTAAGTTAGGAGAGGATTTTGAAGATTACACTTTCCAATACAGGCATATGAATTTTCTGCAAGTCCTTGGTGAACTTTGGGCACAGTAATCTTTTCTTTGTTCTTCTTGTCTTTGAAACTCAATGTAGCTTCTGTCAAACATACAAGATCAGCATGAAAACTATGTGCCAAAAGAACATTTCATTCTACCTAAGCTTTTAATATGCAAATTTTTTTTGGGGGGGGGAATTATGACCTAGTAATCTCTTGGGCATATGGTATGATTCTTAAGGGGTTCTGTACAGGGCCAGGAGTTGGTCTTAACGATCCCAGTGTGTTCTAACTCAGCGCATTCTATGGTTGCACAAACATAAAGAAATACACCTTGCCATGGCCACATACTGATTGGAAAGAAAACATCAGAGGAAAAAATCTCATGTTAGGTCATCATCATACTTCTAAACTAATGTATTTCTGTTATTGTGACCCTTGCATATTGTCACTACTTCTGTTCTTTGCTCTTCAGCACAGCTGTTTACATAAATACTTCAGTGCAGAATTGCCTATTTTCTGTATTGCACTTCATACTTGGTGGAATAGTTTGTTCTTGAACTTCCAAGTCTTGCTTTCATGTTATTCCAACCTTGAATAACATTTTTTAGATATGCATCCCCCTTTCCTATGTACTTCTTCTGAAAATTTATGACTAAATAGTCAATGTACTACAGTGAATGAAAGTGTAGGTGGATATACAACACCTTTTCTGTGCATACAACAAACTTGTATGCACAGAAATGCAATAGTTAATATTTTCAAAGGCTTTTGGAGTAATATTGATTATTTAGGTTAGGTTATTTTCTGGATGTATCAGCTACGTTGGGTTCTCCTCTAATTTTTTTCTTTCATATGATCCCATTTTTCTAGCCTTTGTCTAACTTTGACAAAAGGAGCCCACCTACAATTGTTAGAGTATACATAATCACTAAACTTGACTACTTTCCTTAAAGAGTATTTACTACACCACTGGTTTGTGAAAGAACTGGTTGGTAAAATGTAGCTGTTTGATATCACAGAATGGGTCATATTGGAAAGAAACACACTGAGTGATCCGCTCCAACCTCCCTGCTCAAGCAGGGTCATCCTAGACCACATGGGACAGGATTGTGTCTAGAACGTTCTTGAATATCCCCTATCTACACCTGCATTGCTGTGAAAAANTCTCCTCTAATTTTTTTCTTTCATATGATCCCATTTTTCTAGCCTTTGTCTAACTTTGACAAAAGGAGCCCACCTACAATTGTTAGAGTATACATAATCACTAAACTTGACTACTTTCCTTAAAGAGTATTTACTACACCACTGGTTTGTGAAAGAACTGGTTGGTAAAATGTAGCTGTTTGATATCACAGAATGGGTCATATTGGAAAGAAACACACTGAGTGATCCGCTCCAACCTCCCTGCTCAAGCAGGGTCATCCTAGACCACATGGGACAGGATTGTGTCTAGAACGTTCTTGAATATCCCCTATCTACACCTGCATTGCTGTGAAAAAATACATGTAGTAATTGGCTTCCTAATTTTGTGTTTCGCTGTACAGCTGGACTCATTTGGTTTTAAAATACCAAGGACAAGTTTATACATTTTTAAAATGTTTTTACATGTAAGCAAGTAGAGAAAATATAAGCCTCTAGTCCAGGTACAAGAGGGGCAAAAGAAAGATGGTCTGGAGAGATATTCATCAACTTTGTAGTACACCACCTGGGATGGTAATGTCTTTAATCATATGAGCAAATCAGAGCATTACTCTAGCATCATACACCATAGGGGTATTTCTACCAGTTCTAGAGCTGAACACTAAATATTTGTGCTTATAATTTTCACGTTAGATTATATATATATATATATATATGTATATATATACTTACTATTAATATGATATTAAAGTAATATATTAATACATATTGTGTCCAACTTTCTCTTATTCTGATTTTTTTACAATGTTGTCCTAAGATCTCAGTGTTGTGAAAGTAAAGTTGTATTTTCTTTAAAAAAAAAGTTACAATCAAGTGGAAGGAGTAAATATTTTTATATTTACTCATGATTACACACTAAAGCAGATCTAGAGCCAGCAACTGAAACAGTTTTTGCTTTCACCATTTTACATTTCACATTGGAATAGCCTTAATTTTCTTAAAATGTACTTTAGTTTTGTTGGACATCATTTTTATAGCTTCTCTTCCTCCCCTAGCCCTTTAAATTACGCAAGAGGAAGGGCATGAGAAGAATGATCAAAGAGGTGGCCCAGGGGAATATTTGGTAACTTCGAGCCTGTGATGCAGATAGGTGAACACTGTTCTTCTAGCTTTTTGTTGCCACATATCACAGTACAAGCTGGCTAGTACTGTGTGAAGTAACTAGCCATGGGTTGACTGACAGGGGCTTCACCCAATCAGATCTTTCCTAAGGCTGCAGGCATTTCAGTGGTCCAGATCCTGAAGGGGCATAGAGATCAGACCAGAATGAGAATATCCAGACCGGTTTTTCAAACGCTCTCTATAAGGAAGGGCTTGGGAAGNTGATTATTTAGGTTAGGTTATTTTCTGGATGTATCAGCTACGTTGGGTTCTCCTCTAATTTTTTTCTTTCATATGATCCCATTTTTCTAGCCTTTGTCTAACTTTGACAAAAGGAGCCCACCTACAATTGTTAGAGTATACATAATCACTAAACTTGACTACTTTCCTTAAAGAGTATTTACTACACCACTGGTTTGTGAAAGAACTGGTTGGTAAAATGTAGCTGTTTGATATCACAGAATGGGTCATATTGGAAAGAAACACACTGAGTGATCCGCTCCAACCTCCCGGCTCAAGCAGGGTCATCCTAGACCACATGGGACAGGATTGTGTCTAGAACGTTCTTGAATATCCCCTATCTACACCTGCATTGCTGTGAAAAAATACATGTAGTAATTGGCTTCCTAATTTTGTGTTTCGCTGTACAGCTGGACTCATTTGGTTTTAAAATACCAAGGACAAGTTTATACATTTTTAAAATGTTTTTACATGTAAGCAAGTAGAGAAAATATAAGCCTCTAGTCCAGGTACAAGAGGGGCAAAAGAAAGATGGTCTGGAGAGATATTCATCAACTTTGTAGTACACCACCTGGGATGGTAATGTCTTTAATCATATGAGCAAATCAGAGCATTACTCTAGCATCATACACCATAGGGGTATTTCTACCAGTTCTAGAGCTGAACACTAAATATTTGTGCTTATAATTTTCACGTTAGATTATATATATATATATATAT
>VXAX01005445.1:1770-13356 GCA_013399835.1 Leptocoma aspasia | reverse complement strand
GAATATTTGGTAACTTCGAGCCTGTGATGCAGATAGGTGAACACTGTTCTTCTAGCTTTTTGTTGCCACATATCACAGTACAAGCTGGCTAGTACTGTGTGAAGTAACTAGCCATGGGTTGACTGACAGGGGCTTCACCCAATCAGATCTTTCCTAAGGCTGCAGGCATTTCAGTGGTCCAGATCCTGAAGGGGCATAGAGATCAGACCAGAATGAGAATATCCAGACCGGTTTTTCAAACGCTCTCTATAAGGAAGGGCTTGGGAAGTAAACTCTCTCTGTTGCCACATGAACACCGGGATGAGTGGTCTTTGTCTCCTGCCCACTTCCCCCCCGCCACGAGTCAAGTCACAGCTTTTTTTACAGAAGTTTTTGGTATGTGACAATAGGGTACTGATTGTTGCTGTCTTACTGCTGAACTGTTCCTCTTTAATCCTGCTTAGCTGTTATTATGTTTGAAATGTTTGAAATTGCAGCGCATACTGCAAACATTTCTGTGTAATTCAACAGCAAGATTACAAGACGTGTAATTAATACTTGTTAGCATATCTGTAGTGTAAATGAAAGAGACACTGATTTTTTTTATAACCAGCTGTACTTCCAGTGTGTCTATAATTTCCTCAATCCCTTAGAGCATGCTTTTTTAATACTTTTCTTATGCATTAAAACAATTTCCTTTTGCTTTCTTTGTGTACGAGGCAATCTCTGAAAGAAAGAAAGCACCTCAAGGCAGAGCAGTAGGAAGATGTTTAATAGTATTTGTTTATCTATGTTTCTTTATGATGTATAGTAACATAAAGGTTGTCAAAATATTGGGTGAGCCTGACCAAAAGAATACGGTTAGAAGAGCAAAAGTACACTGGAAGAAAGGAAAAAAATGAAGATTTGACAATTGTAGCTAGCATACCTAGCAATAATTTTAATGTTTTCCAAGAGGCAAAGATAAATGTCCATCAACATGTATTACTAAAGGAAAGGAATTTCATTTCAACAACCTTAAAATTTGGGTTTGTTCTGACTGGAAGTGAAGCTAAGCAGAAGGCAGACCCTGGGACTGACGTGGCCACTGTAAGGTTTGCGCTTTCTTGGAAGGAAGAGCTCTCGTGGTGGCCCGGTCTGCAGTAGAGAGATTTGGGAGCTCTGGGCTGCTTTTCTCTACAGACCATGCTATCCTCACCTGTGTTACCATAAATGTGAAGTTCCTCAGTACCGAGCCTGGTGATGAGTTAACACAGACATTCAGGCAACATTAGGTTGTTTCAAGAATGATTCAGATTGTGAATTTACTGTGTAAAGAGATTTAGAATTTAGATGAATTAGGTAGTTTTTGGAGTTGCTTGGTAGACCAGAGATAAAATGGATGAAAGCTACAAGAAGAAAACGAAGTGTTAGAGAACGTATTTAAGAGATGGAGATCCATCTGTTGCTTTTTTCTCCACAAGTATGGAATATAAAGTCAACTTTACTGTAGGAATATTTGTGGAAACCTCTCCTATTTTCCTGTAGGGCAAGTGTTCACAAAAAGGGCTTTCTATGATAACATACATGATATTGCAAATAATAACTGCATTTTTAATTGCTTCAAATAATTTTAAACTCTTGTAACATCTATATTTAAAACTATCTTGACCTTTTTTAAAAATTATGTCAGTTTATTTTCAAATATGCCAGCAATAAATAATTGAAAGCAAATTCAGAATAAAAACATCTGTTTATAATTAAGCAATAGTTTTCAGAAACATATTCCATTTTTGTTGGTTTAGGAACCAAAATCAGCTTAAATCTTAACTACTTCTCAATTTATTCCTTTCCTTGTGGACAATCTTCCCAAATCTCTTTTTGATCTGGACTTGCCAGCAGCAGACTTTTCTTGATGTTCAGTTTAACATGTGCTTTATCTGACAACACAACGTGAACCCTCACAAAGTTTTATCTGTTTTCCTTTCTCTTGTCTCAAGGTCAAGAATCTAATCCTCCTCCTTTTTTCCTACCTTTACTGTTTTCTGCCTTTTACTGTATGGATAGTAAATTCTGTGAGAAATTAGTCATCCATAGAAACCTAGAACAGAAAAGATTGGTAAGGAAAACCAATGGAAATCAGAGATGTGCTTTTTTTGCTCCAACCAAAGTTTCTGTAAGAGGAATTTTTAAGATGCTTTACATTTACAAAGAGCACATTTTTTTCACAGATTACCACTATGTTTCAGGTATAGATGGCAATCAAATGCTTAGTGTTCTACAATGAGTTAAGAGCAAATGCATTCTACTGGAACTAAATATGTATATTTGTTAGGGAATACATAATTCAGACCTCCAAGGGACAGAGATAAAATTGTTTTCTCATCTATATGGAGTAGATTTTGCCTTTTAATGTTTCTTCATACATGATTTATGAAATGTTACATCTTTTTAAGAAAATTCTCAGTCAGACTCCATATGGAAGAGTATTACATCTTTTAAACAGTTTTATTTTTATTTCCTTTGAAAACCTGACAAAGCTGGTTCAAACAGTATCATCCAATTAATTGAATGGTGTGTATTATACTATGGACAAATGGAGATCAGCTAGGACAAATCAGGGTTTTTTTCCTACTATTGTTATTTATTAGGCTATACATAATGTTATAGGAGAAATCTTTCCTTCTTCAAAAGCTAGGCTTAGAAAAAATGGCCTACAAAATTTAATCTTGAACTATGAGTTTAGAATCTTCAGAGTACATACTATTTTCTGAAAAGAAATAGAGGAAAGATAAAATTTTATTCAACAGCTATCTCTTGCTAAAAAAAAAAAAACAAAACCACGTGACATTTTTCTTCTTATTAGGATAATGGAGAGATTTACTGCAAAGGTAAGAACAGTCAGTGATGCTTCAACAATGCAAAGTTTGAGAAGGGAGTGTAGAACTGGTTTTGTGAAGTCAATCTGGAAACTAGATGAATTTCCAGCTAGAAAAATGTTGTAGGAGCTTCTTCATTAAGGGATTTTTTAACTCAGTGGATGATGTGACTCTGAAATCCAAGTGCATACCAAGTAAACCTGAAAATAAATGTAGGACAGCTCTTTCTATGTTCATTTGCAAAGTCCTGCATGCAAATGACATAAAAATTGATCTTTTATAATAGAATTTTTTGCTATGATATTAATAATTAAAAAGTAGGATCAGGCAAAAGTAGGATATTTGAGGACAGTACTTTAGGAATTTTGTGGTGTAACATTCTTACATGAGTTCCAGGCTGATATTTAACTGTTTAACATACAGAGTTACCAGATTTTAGCTAAACACTGAGGATCTGGATTATTATTTGATTTTATCATCTTCATTCCCTTTATCTCTGTAAACAACACCCTTAGGTTGAAGCTTGCTGCTTCCTGACGCTTCTGGCAAGTGCGATTGTCTGAGCTTCTGTGTTGTTTATGGCACCTCCTGAAGCATCTTAATTGCTGCTTCCTACCTTGTCATCCCCTCCTCCTTGGAAGACAACATGTAGTTCAAAGAAGAGGAATGCAGACATCAGTTTAGGGTTTGGAAGGCCCTGCAGGTTCTGGAATGGGATTTCTGAATGGAACCAAGCTGGGCTGTGAGACTCAGGCACGGCTCTCAGTGTCTCTGGAGTGGCATGGCCCTGCCCCACATGAGTGCTCTGAGGACAAACAACCCATATATTCTCAGGTAGTGAGATCATACGAGGGCTGGCAAATAGAGAGCTGGTGAAGTGCATCTTGGGCATTTCACTTGGAGGAGAGAGAAGTAGCCTGTTACCACTGCATGGAAATAGCAAGCAGATAATGGCTGTGGCTCTATTATGCCATTAAAAAGTCTCATAAATAAGTGAAAAGAGGTCATTTAACCTGGGAATAAACAAGATATCCTAAAGGTTTGACTTAAAAATAATGTATTATCAAATCACTTTAAGCTGTTGGACTATCACTTTAAAATGCTTTGTTTGGCAGAGTCAACTACCTCCATGAAAAGCTTTCATGCACATGGCCCAACATCTTCATTTAGCATTTTAGCAATGCTCACAGAAGCTGAATTTGAGTTCAGCAATTTTGCTTGTTCAGTGATTATGTGAAAGAAAATAAATTCCAGTATAAACAATCTCACATATGCAACACTGAATTTAAAAATCCCTAAGCAATTTTGAAATTTATTGGTTTTCTGTGTAGGCTTGATCTTTATTTGTAGGTGAGAATTTTCACTAATCTTGCAGCAAACTGGAGACCTAACAAGAGAACTGAGGTGCATTGTGTGCTCTCAGAAAAATTTATCCGGATCCTATTGGATTCAGTCTAAATCTTTTCAGTGACTCCAGTGAGCTGAAGAGAAGGGCTATCTTTTAGGGGCAGATAGATTAAAGAGCAGTTCTTCAGATATCTAAAGCTTCTAGGCCATTTAGATCATATTTTCATCTAAGAGAAAACGAGAACATAGGTTGGTTGTTGTTTTTCTTCCTTCCCATGAATTAAATTAGACCTGTACAAAAGGTGGCAGAAAGTAGATGATATATGTGATGGAGAAGTAGAGATTAAAAAAAAACCTTTTTCTTCCTTATCTTTCTTCTTGTCATTAATGACTGCAGTCAAGCATGGAAATGGCAAGGTGAATGTGAGTAAGTTAAACTTCATAGCTGGCAGACAACTTGATAAACATCTTTTACACAGCACCACCTGTGGAGCTCCTTCAGACGTGAGCTTGTCTGGTGTTGCTTTAACTTCTCCATATAGTACTGGAATAGGAGTGAGAAAAGAGGGCATATGAGATTCAGAGTTTAAAATCAGGTGAAAAAGTAGTTTGACTAGGTGTTTCTGTTATGGATGTAGATTGACACATTGACAAAAGTCTTTAGCTGGTGAAATATTAAGAGACGAAGGAAAGCAAGAATCAGGAGAAGTAAAATATTTTGTGTATGTTTTCATGTGAAAATTGAAATGTATAATATATATATTATTCCAGAGTAAATCCAGTCTTACATCAAAGGCTGAAAAGTGTCTAAGTGACCATTAATTTACAATAATCACATCCTTAGAAGAACATATCCTTAGAAGACTAAGGATATCTGTAGGCAATAGAAAAAAAAAATCTTTTTGCACTTTTAGTAAAACAAGGTTTCAGTTTTTCATGCAGTCAAGCCTCTGAGTATCTCTTTCCACATAAGTGGTGTGACTGAGTGATTAGATTCTGGTCATGGCTCTTTGCTCCAGAGTTCTCATTCTGATACTTCTAGCAAGGTTATTTGGTTGAGATCTCTTGGCATATAAAGTAAGGCTGTGTAGTGAGAAAATAATTTTCATGTGAGAATAGCCAGGTGGAAATCTTGTACATGAATTTACGCTTTTTAAAATTTGTTAGCTCTGTACATCAGCTGAAGAAGTGCCACTTATTTATTGCTTCCTTGACACTGTTACCTCCTGTGCATTTCTGGAAAAGGAGGAAGAAGTTGCTCTTTTCCATGAAGTTTCAATTAGAGATAATTTTCAGAGCTCAGTTGTTGATGTTTGAGCTGAGACTCCTGAAAGAAGGCGGTTTCCTGTGTCATTGCATTACCGTGAAGCAAGTCAAGGACTTGCTCAAGACTCTATAAATAAACAAGCTAAATAGATCTCCATGTCACTACTTTTACTTCCATCAGAAAACTGCCTCTAAAAGGCAAAAATACCAGCTACTGCTTGGCAAAAGGACAATAGAATATACTCCACTGTTTTTTGCCAGAGTTTAAAAAGTATGAAAGCCTCAGAGGTAAATAAAGAAACTAACTGGAGAAAAATGTCAAGGGCAGAACAGAAGAGCATGTACTTGATTCTACATAATGATAAGCACAAGTGGACCAGCCATCAGACAGATGTAGCTTGCTATTTTTATAGAGGTCAGTAGAAACACTGGACATCAAAAAGAGTTTACAATTAAAAAAACCCTCATGACTCTGAGGTTTTGTTTTCTTCTCTTGTGTCTAATTTTATTGATTTAGAAAGGGAGAGGAAAATATCGTTTCCTCTGATCTTGTCATAATTTAATCTAATTACATCTGGCTTCCCAAGTTTTAAAGCAAGTAGCCCCATCTGAAACTTAGCCTTTATTTACAATAACTTATTCAAAATTATTCAGGGTTTATATTCCACATGCAATCTCTTTTACTGGTAGCTGTAGTGGAAGAACAGTGCAGAGTTACTCTTAGATCTTATGGACTGCCTATCATTCATGACCTGTCTCAGGACAGCTTTTGTAGAAAAGCTGAATCTTCTTTCCTTCTGAATAGCCACGTTAACTAAGTAGTAACCCATGGCTAGGACTTAGTTTAACCAGATTAACTTTGACAGGGAAGGATGCAAAATTAAAAAACAATAAACTATTGAGAAGGTAGTTTTAGAGTTGTCAGTTTGGCAAATTGAGAGCATTCTACTGTGACAGTGGGTTTTGCCAGTTCTGATTTCAGAGAAATCTGAAGAGTACAGTTTTCTAAGTCCTTGAATTTTGGCCAGCTAAGTGGCACAGATGGGGTGATGAAGCATCTCAGGTTCCATCTACTGAACTAGAGAGCTGGCCAGACTGGCTGCTCTGTAACCAAGAGCATTACACAGAATATTCTGAGTTGGATTCAGGATTACAGTTGAAAATAATGTGTGAGCACAAAACCGAAAATAAATTATGCTGAAGATAGCTTGGAAATTGCAAAATGTGAATGACTTGCTCTCTTTCCATGAGTAAGAACAACTTTTCTGACCACGGCTTTTCCTTCTTAGGAAGGTAAAGACTTGTTGAGATTATGTAGAACAAATCTGTGTCTTTACAAGAAATGTGAAGAGTAATTTTGAATGCATGGAAACCCTGGGGCAAATCTAACAATTTGCAGGAACTTCCTTTGCCAAGTCATAATTGTCATTTTGGTGAAGAAGTAATTAACTCTTTTGTGATACTACTCTGATATCTATAAAATCTTGCTTCACATGGAATAGCATACAGGTTTGCTCCATCAGACTCCACTAAGGAAGTTTAGGATTCTGCACAGAAAGCAAAGCTGAAGATGTCTCAGGGAAAAAAAAAAAACACAAAAGAAGATGAAGGTGTGGTGATCACCTGCAGGTGAACATGTTGCTAGATTTGCTAACAGGAATCTTCATGTGTCCTCCAAAAGTATATTCTTGCCACCATTATAAAGTAACTTAATTAGAACATGGCTCTTACCTTAACAAAGTGTCCTTTCATTTTTTAAATTATGAAATTAATTTAAAATCCATTTTCCATCTAAATAAAATACCTCATTTTTTAAACTAAAATTTAATTTCCTTTTATGACTCCATCTGGTAAATAGCTGCTTAAAGATAAAGTTAAAATGCACCAAGTTAAAAAGCCTTGGTACATTTCCAGTGTGCTGGAAGTAAACTGGAATAATTAAAACAGAATAGTTTGTATGGGTCTTTGTAGATAAAATTTTAAGCCCACAAGAAGCAGATCAGAAATTTTTGACCTGGGATTTCCTTTGGTTATCATAACAAAGACTACTGTGAAATATTTCAACATGAAATTAACAGAACCAGACGTCTTTCTGGTTAAAATGAAAACTCTATGTGGTATGCATAAATTCAGAGATTAAGATTGCTGCACAGACACAAAAAAATTTTCATACTATAAACCGTAGATCATCATTACATTTTATTTTCCAAATCACATTTATCTATTCAGATCTGAAAGCATTGCATATATAATTTTTATCTTGACCTTTGCGTATATAATTTTTATCTTGATCTTTTCAAGACCAAAGGCTTCTGAATTTTTCAGGTTTTTTTCAAATTCATATAGTCACAGAAGTGCACTGTTGTAAAAGAACCTTGAAAGTTTATTAGTCCACCTTCTAGCATGACTGAAATTAATTTTTATTTAAACTGGTAATGTCAGTAATTCCTATTTGCAAGTGTAGAGCTAGAAAATTTGAGCCTGAAACATTTTCTCTAGATGTTTAAGGAAACTACTTAAAAATACTAATACTACATGAGGAAAGGATGGGTAATTAGAATCTACAAATTCTTTTGTTTTTCCAATCAAGGCACTAGTTCTGTCTTTGAAAGCCTCTTTTTCTTTTAATTTTAGATTTTCTAGAGCTCAGAAATTGAAGGTAGAACATGTCTGTGCAATACAACAGAGCATGCTGCACATTGAGCCAGCTCTAAAATAAAAAAAGCACAGCAGTGTTGGTTCTGCAGCAGCTGCAGAGATTCAGGCTGTGATAAGCTGCCTGTTGCATAAAGTTTTGAACTTATCTAGTATCTCCTCAGGTCAAAACATTGAAATTCAAGCTCTAATGTGTCTTTTGTTCAGGTTACTGAAACCTTTAATGTAGGCTTTAGTTCTTCTAGTCCTTGTCCTTAAATTAGCTTTTTACTTCAGCACAAATGAGTGCCTCCTCAGAGTGCTGCACCGTATTAGTGCGCTTGAGTGGGTGTAGCTTTACCTAGTCTATTTCAAGTACCCTGCATCCTTCTCTCTTTACAAACCAGACACTGAAATTTCTTGCACATTTAATTTTATAGCAGAATTTGTCAGCCTCAGCACTTCTCAACTCCCACTTTACAACTTGTCAAATGATTACTCAGGCATTAAAATAATCTAAAAAAAACCAAAAAAAACATCCCTGGAGCTTTATTTTTGTTTGATAAAAGGAGGCTGAAAACTAGCTTATCCATGTCAATAAAAATAAAATAAAATGCTAATAAATTAGCATGCCAATAAGAAAAAGAAAAAATAAGAGCAGTGAACACTACTAATTTGATAAAACAACTGAGTTGTTTTATGGAATAGAAATATACATATACACATATTGAATTGTAATTTTTGGAAGGCAAAACTGTACCTATTGTGACAATGGACATTCAAGCTGCTCTGGGATTTAAGTGAATTATGACTTTAGGAATGAAAAGTGAAATGACTGTGAAAGAGGTTGCTTAATATTTTTTATTTTGCTCAGTAATGCAAAATATTAAGACCTTGCTCCCTTTCTGTTTTAAAATTAAAATACGTAACTGTTTTATTTTTTTGAGAATTGTGAGAATAAAATCTTTAATTCTGGTGAGCCTTTCTGACTTTAGAGCAGGAAGTAATAATCAAGACACATGAATAACAAAAAAAACCCACATCCATATCAGTAAACAAGCTCAAAACTCAGAAGACTTCAGTCTGAGCTTTTAATACTACTTTTCTTCTATAAGTTTCACTACAACATAAGAGTTATCAGAGTCTCTTTTAAACAACAAGTTAATGAGGAGAAAAAGACTATTTCTCTCTTTTCCTCTTTGACAAGTTCCAGTCAAACCTCCACAGGCCCATGACCCAATGATTTCAGTGCTGACAAACTCATCTCAGCTTACATTGAGATATTCTTAAAGTTAAAAATTACATGCTAAAAAGAGTGTCCAAGATCCTGAGTTATAAAAAGTCATCAAAAATTTTTACTGTGATACCTGCTTTTATGTCCAGAATTCATGTTTTTCAAGTGTCTTTTTTTCTCCCCTTTTTATCAGGTAGAACAAACAAAATTGTGTAAGTGGTACTTAAAAGATGAGCAAACATAATAACAAGAGTGATTCATGCAGGTCACAAAAAGTGAAAATGAAAGTACTTTAAAATAATGTGATCAAAATAATTTGCTGTAGAAATTTTATGGTTGCTTCGCTACTGAAAGAAACAGTTCACAAAAACAGTGACTGCAAATACTTCTCTTACTGTTGATAGGAAGTACATGAAATTTTACTTTTTCCCATATAGAAAATTTACTTTTTCCCTTACTTTTCTAAGGATCCCCTCATCCTCACCCCAAATAATCCTATTTTCTCTGAGAACTGAAACAGTTATGCCAGATCTCAAGGAAACAGCTGCTGGGTGCCAACTCTGAAGTTTACTCTGGGTCAGTCTGCAGGCACTGTTGGATTTGCCTGACTGATCAGGCAGGTCTGTGACAGGCTAGAATAATTTTGTTTGCAAGGTTTTAACCTCCATGAATATAGAAGTATTTGAAGGCATAAACATGAGGTAAAAATAGAAGCAGCACAGTTGGGAGGCTTTTCAGTGAGTTTCTCTTGTGTCTGATGATAAGACTCCTGTTCTACTAAACCTGCAGTGTGAATTGGACCTTCATCAGCAACCACGGAAACCTCAAAGAAGGAAACCTCAAAATGGACTATCTGGTGTCCTAGGAGGTACGACCTCCAAATACATTTCTCAGTGTTCCAGGTTCCATGTCCTGTCTATACTTTTGTTTGAACTCACAGAGTATTCTTTCCTTCACTGATGACAATAATACAGTTTCTATTTCCCTCCTCTCTTCAGCTGCCTAGTTTCAGACATTGCATCAGAAAAACCTGTCTTTGAAATGTCTTCTGTATGTCAGCATATCAAATTAATATTAAATTATATTCTTTAATAATATTACTATACCAATTTAGAATAAGATAAATCTGTGCCTTTACCATCCCCGTCTTCCTTAAAATTTATTTAATANTAAATCTAATACACACAATGTCCTGCTATTTGATTTTTTAATTTTGCCCTTACCTTTGGGCTGCAAAATAAATAAATTAAGTAATGCCAAAACACTTTATTCATATTCATTTTCTTGAAATGCGAATGTAGTGCTTTTAAAGCTCAAAATATGAATTATTGTTAATTATTCTTGCACAATATACATAACAAATCTATATATTTCCATGCTTTATTTCGTTCCCAATCTGTAAATTTTGAGAAATTGGTTCTGATCTTTTTCATTTGAAGTATATCAAAATCATTAGTATTTTAATCTATCTGAAATCCCTATTCTGAGATACAAACACTAAGTATGGTTATATGGTAAAACTATATCCTTTTTATTTTAGAAATATTGTGTAAAGCTTATGAATAAGCACAACTTTAATGAAAATTGATCAAGACTTTTAAACTGTAAATCATAGTATTTTAAAGAATTCTGCCACTGTATTGCTACCCAAATCATAAAGTATGATAGAATACACAACTTAGATGAACAGATATTAACTGAATTTGAACCCATCTTGAACCCTTGAACTCTTTTTGGTTTTTCACATTTTTTCATATATCTCTAACTTCCTTTCCATTAAACAACAAAATAGGAAATCTGAAAGTACTTGCTTAAAAAGCAGATATCTGGCGGGGTATATGCATGTTTAAAATGTCACAATTTTGGATAAAAAAGGCAAAAGCTTTTAAAACACACTTGAAGTCAAGTCTAGTTTGTGCTAGCAAGGTTGCATTTGCACATTGCTGTGTACAAGATAAGTACTGCTAAAGAAATGAGTATTTTTCTCCTGAACCCTTCAATTTTTCTTCCATCATTTTCTTTTCAGAGTTGGCTTGCACTGAAACAACTGAAAAAGCAGACAGCGTAAACCCAGGTCTCACTGATAAAGGTTAAGTAGGCCTGCTCTTCTTTAATATTTTGGAAACCCCTATAAAGTAAATGTTAAGTCCAGATACCTTCTGCTAAGCAAGTGTATGATGACAAAAATTATCTTTTCACTGTGGGAGTACCACACTGCTTCAGGGCCTCTCTTTGTCAGTGTGCACATCTTCGTCTGTGGCTCGGTGT
>VXAX01005444.1:2237322-2253659 GCA_013399835.1 Leptocoma aspasia | reverse complement strand
CGTGCTCTGCTGCACGCCCAACTACAACTGCCCATTCTCCAGCCCTTCAACCACTACCAGCACTGTCATTATTCCAACTGAACCCTTCTCTACCACACCCCTGCCTCACATTTCTACTACACCATGTTTCTGCAAGATTGGTGATGCTATTTTTTCACCTGGTTAGTTTGCATTATTTTGGAGTCTCTTCTTTTAGTTCTGTTTATTGTTTTTTTGGGGGTTTTTTTGGTCATGTTTCTTTTTTTTTTTACTTTATTTTTTCTGGTTTGTTTTGCCTTCCTGCTTTTAAAGTTTTTTTTTAATTTAATATTTCGTCATGTTTTATTTTGTATAGGTGACTTGATTTACAACAGAGTGGATAGTGAAGGATGTCGGTTTTATGCAATCTGCAGCCCGACATGCAATATTGAACGACACACTGTGCATTGTCCTGTCACTACTCTACCAGCCACTACTTCCTCTGAGTGGTCTACAGTAACAACAGCACTTCCTCTGCCTCCCACCTCTTCAAGTGTTATATTTCGTGGCTGTGTTTCCAGTGTTTACCCTCCATTACAAGTACGTAATTTCTGTGTTATTTTTTGACTCCTGAAATTATATCATTTATTGGGTGGTACCAGGTTGGAAGAGTTTGTAGTCTTTAAACCTTATATATGCTGATTTTCTTAATTATTTTGCTAATGCTGGGCTATATATAGGACATAATTTTTGAAGTTTTCCTTTTTCTGAATTTGAGTTTTTTATACTGCTAAAGCAAGTGACAATATTCTTTTCTTTAATTTTATTAAAACTCTTTGGTGCATTGCATATGTAAGGTATCTTCTTCCTGACACAATAGAAGGCGTTTTCTTGTGTATTCTATTTTTTGACTAAAGGGAAATATTTAGAATACAGTGAAGGCTTGTATCTGTTTCTGTTCTCCTGTCCTCCTGTCCTTTTGTCTATACTCCTTTAAACTTTTTTTATTGTTGTGTTCTCTGTTGACCTTGAAGTATGCTGTACAGAGAATAGAGTAAATCAGTTCCTGTAACCTGTGTCCCCCAAGCTCCAGAAGAGCTCCTCTTGTAGAAGAAACAAGTGTAGTTAAGATTGCCACCTCCTTTTAGCATTAAAAAAGTTAATCCTGTAGAATATTGACAAGCTTTTTACTATCAGTGGAAATATTCATTTTAGTCTATTTTAGTTTTAGAAAAGTAAGTATTGTCTATCCCCCATAATATGGTCAAAATTTTAAATACCTCTAGTTGCTATTAAAAATTATTAGTACCACAAATTGAAGAGAAGTAACGCATACTGATTTCCTTTCCAACACCAGCATTACTGGAAATGTCATAGCATAAATCTAAAAAGGGGAGTAAAGGTTATACCTGCTTACAGAGTTTTGTGAAAAAGCTTTTTCTTCATTTTGCAGCCTGGAGAAAAATTCAAGTTATCTAACTGTACAGAAGTCATCTGTAATGGAGACAACAATATAGACGTAGTACCAACGTACTGCCCACCTGTAAAGGAAATCACCTGTGCAAACAAATATCCACCAGTGCTGGTACCTGATGAAAATGGATGCTGTTACCGATACGAGTGTCAATGTAAGCACCAATATATTCAGGAATAACATTTTTTTGGAAAAAAAAAAAAAAGCCAAGCTTTACACAGATTATATGAGCTTTTTAATTTCTTAGGGTTGCTCTATAAATTGCAGTATCTTCAGATTTAAATTTGCTTCTACGTAAATTCTCATCTTAATCTTCCAAATATTTTCTCTGTACCAGGTGTGTGTAGTGGATGGGGTGATCCTCATTACATTACTTTTGATGGAACCTATTACACCTTCCTTGAAAACTGCACTTACGTTCTGGTGAAACAGATTGTCCCTAGATATGACAACTTCCGTGTTTACATTGACAATTATTACTGCGATTCAAAAGATGGACTCTCCTGCCCTAAATCGATTATTATTTTCTACAAATCTGCAGAAGTGGTGCTGACTCGCCAACTCATGAATGATGTGATGACCAATGTGGTAAATATTTTTTTCTTACTTTTGGAAAAAAGGAATAGTTTCCATAAGCCTTACTGATGGTATTCTGAGATAGTCTGTTAGAATATTACATCATGGAGGCGATCAGGGCAGAGGGTATCACTAGGGGGGGAAAAAAGGGATTGCACTGGATGCTAAGAACAAAATTTGTATTTAATGAAAACTGATACATTGTGCCATACACTTATGTAAACAAACACACTTTGAAGAAACACAAATGCAAATTGCAAGCAGGAGCCTTCTCCCGGGGGGGGAAGATGGATGTGTATCGTTTATCTGCTGGATGACTGGGGATTGCTTTCTCTACGTATGGAACTTCAGACACCAAACAGCCCTAACAGGATTCCCCCTTCAATTTCCTGCTGGGAAGAGAGGTATAGCTGAAGAAAAGGGGTAACTTAAGACTGTCACCTCACCTTCATGATCCAAAGTAGTGTTGGCAAACCAATGCAAATGAAAAGATAGTCCCACTCTTATACTGGAAAATCTATTAGTTGATTACAGAATCTATAGAAAAGGAGAAAAGTGTGTCTGAATAGGCACTCTTGCCTTAAAGTGCCATGCCAAATTCTCAGTCAGAAACACATGTTGGTTCCCGTGATTCCCTATGAAAGAAAACAGTAACTGACAATTTTAACTCATGCTTTAGCCCGATTCTGTGAGACGAGAATTGCAGAATAACTTCTGACAAAAAACTATTAGACAAATATGTTTACCTTTATTAGCTCATATAAGATACTGGCTACAAATTGAAAAATTTAACAAATAAATATGATCCATACTACATAAAACTGGCACTAAGGGCATCCGACTTCATTTTGAATTCAGACAACTCTTCCAATGTCAATTACTATGTAATATAGAGATGGTGTGATCATGTGGCAAAGTTATTACATAATAATGGCAGGGATGTTTCTGTAGCTAAAGAAAACTCTCACTCATTTTCATATGAAAAATGTTTCCAAGGGACATAATCATGAGGGATACAATGAAAATACTTGGATTTATATGCATAGAATACTGTGTATTAGCATACAATCAGCACAAACACAGTACATAGAGGCCACTTCGATTATTATCACATTTTAGCAATATAGCAATACAAGCCAAGATATCAATGCAAATATATGCTGTCATTAGGATGCCAATGGGCACTGGATGTGATGAACAACAATATGGAGTTATATCCATCATTATGAATATTAGAAAATATATTATTTAAAGCAATCAGGCAGAAGCAGTGCTTATTGGGTTTTTTTTTACCTTTGCATTCAGATGTACTTCAACAAAAAGATTGTCAAACCAGGCTTCAAAAAAGATGGCATTTCTTTCTCCACTCTTGGCATCAATATGATTGTTGAAATAGAAGAAATTGGTGCTGTCATCACCTTTAGTGGTCTGATTTTCTCTGTGAAGCTCCCATACAGCAAATTTGGCAACAACACCGAAGGACAATGTGGTAAGAAGGCTGCACAGATTGGAGGGGGTCCTCTTTCCCAACCCCTACCTTGGTTACGCTCACCCACTCCAACTATGCAGTCTTACAATTGAGAGAAATTTTTAAACAGCAGTAAATTGAAATGAGTACCACTTTGCTCTTCAACTGCTGTAGGATGTCAAAAGCTCAATATTTCTTTGGGGCTGGGGTTTTACATCTGTTTGCTCTTCCATAACCTAAAGTTCATATAACTAGAGAAAGTGCTCCCTATGAAGCAAGGCAAAATATGCATTTCATGAGCACATCACACCTAAACATACCAGGAATGTATTGTGCATCTCTGATGTGGCTTATGAGACTTACCCAGCTTGTCTCTTCCAGGAACATGTACTAACAATAAAGCAGATGAATGCCGCTTACCAAGTGGTAAGATCATTTCCTCCTGTCCCCAAATGGCTCATCACTGGATTGTTGACAACAACAAGTCGTGCCATGGAGTACCAGTACCACCAGTTATAACCACACCTCCACCAAAGCCGCAATGTCAAACACCTCTGCTCTGCAAGCTTATCCTGAGCGAGTAAGAAAACAAATTCATTTTTTCTAGACAAAACCGCCTCAGTATCTTGCAAGAAGAATAACAGCTATAGCTTTAGCATGTGATAATAGCTGAAAACGTCAGCTTAATGACAGAATATATATGGTAAAAGGCCTTTGCAAAAGAAACCGGTCTGCCTTAATGATTTGCATGCCAAAGATAACTGAGCAAGGAGAGGTAAAGTCAGAAAATCAGGGATGCAGCAAGCACTAAAATCAATATTCCCTGGATGCAATACTTCCAGATGATGCTTATTGACTATTAAGCAAAAACTTAACTCTAAATTTGCCGTGGGTCTTCAGTACAAATCATAGAGAACCAAACAGGTTGTTACCAAACAGGTGAAGAGAGCAGATACAAACAGCTGAGAAATGTCCTTCATTCTTTGTACATATTACCTAAAACATGGAGTTCCAAAAGCACAAAGGCTTGATTCCTGAAGTATGTCCTATACCTGTGTAGGCTGACAAAAGCTTTTTTCAGATGAGTTACTTATAAAGGCCCTTTTATACATGCTTTCTGTAGTATCTCGTAAGTTTGGAGCTATTTTATGCTGAATTGGAGCTGAATTTTCTATTGCTACTTTTTTTCATTCCTTTTTTCTCAATCTGTCACAGTTGCCTTTTACACTAAATTTCTGGTGTCAAACTGCTAAAAAGTTGTGTACACATGCAGAAATACTACAACCATTAACATCTTTAGGAAAAAAAGGCACTTCAGATTTCTTAATCTTTCCTGATCTATCTCCCAGCTTACTGGCCATTCCTAAGGTTTTGTTTCTCATAATACCTTCCTTTCTGAAGCAGAGTCACATGCTATTAACTGGAAAGTGTTGTCTGACAGGAACAGATTTTGTATAATGGCTCATTAACATGGAAGGGGGTTGCTTTCTCTACTGCCTGCAGGGTTTTTGCAGAATGTCATACCGTGATACCACCAGAACCATTTTTCAAAGGCTGTGTTTTTGATGGATGCCGCATAGACGATGAATACATGCAGTGTTCCAGTTTGGAGATATATGCTACAGAGTGTGCTGCTAGAGGCGTCTGCATTGACTGGAGAGGAATGACCAACAATACATGTTGTAAGTATTGCAGGACTCAAAATATGTGTGTGATAAATGGTAGGAATTAGTGTTTTGTTCACTAAACATATCTTATATTTGACACTTGGTTACTGTCTACAAAAATCCAGTGGGGTCCTTTCTCACAGAAGCTACAGATGAAGAAGGCAAAGCTGTAGTAATTTTTTCTGAAAAAATATGCATCTACTGTCTATTTTTAATATCTTTTTTTTGTCCTTTTCCATACAGCATTCAGCTGTCCATCAAACCTGGTATACAATCCATGCGGGCCCATTAATCCAGTTACCTGTGACCAAAGGTATGAAAAAACAAAAAACCCGCACCCTGAAACACATGCCTATATTTTTCTTATCTATCTACTTTCCTCAGAAATTTGAGTTATTTCACAATGAAATGCATTGCAAATTTCGCTAACTTACTCAAGATTTATAAATACCAATCAGCTCTAGAACGTGTGCTTCCTGTTGCCCTTCACAAAGTGTAAATTTTTTGGCTTTCTTCTACATGGTATGCTGCTCTGCCCCCTGCCTCACCACGAAAGTGTTGTATTCAAGCACATATATTCTTCCCATTCCAGCTACGAGCGTCCTGGCTATGGAGTGACTGAAGGCTGTTTCTGTCCTGAAGGAACGACGCTTTTGCGTGCAGAGAGCAACATCTGTGTCTCTGAATGTCGTAAGTCATCTGTAGCTAGTTTGGGGAATAAATAGAAATGGGAATTGTTAGCCCAGAGACCTGAGTTCTATAGTCATCTTCTGCACGGTCAGATCATTGCAAATCTGCCTTCCAAAGTGTCCCCAGTTACAAATTGAGTAATAGTCAATATTACCCTTTTTTCCCATCATCCTTCCTTACGTGAGACCCACCAAGATGGTAGAACTCTACAGTTTGGCATAATTAGTCTGCATATTCATTTTCTTGTTAGCTTTATCTTCACAGTATTTTTATTTGAACTGCACATATGTACTCCTTTGTCAGTTTTCAGTGGTGTAAATACCCATTCGTTTGATTGTCTGTTTTTTTCTTTTTCTTTCCAGTCTGCAGAGAACCAAATGGAATGTCCAGATGGGTGAGTATCACAATGAGTGTGGCTTAATGAGCACAGACAAGTGAAACAACATGATATTTAATGTTCCACTAAACCAAAGCTTTGTCACAAATGTTTGTTCACTTTCAGTCTTAAAAAAATGAGCACCTGCAAGAAATTTAACAATAAGTGATAAAATATTCTTTCAATAGTTTCACATGCAGAAGAAAAACTTTAAAAAAAAGAGAGAGAGAGATGTAGTAGTGGGAGTTGGGCATATAGGCTGATTTTATTTCCACAAATTTGGCTTGCTAAAATTACTAGAAATGAAGGGAGAGATGGATAACAAAGTTTACCTGTTGCTTATGATGTTCATAGCCTGCATTCTTAGTTCCCCAGTTGCACAGAAATCAGCAACCTAATGTGAAAATGAGTATGTCATATGATCATTTCTTACTCAAAAAATGGATGTGGAGCTCAATCACTTCTCCTTTAGAACTCCTGTAACCTTCAAACTAACACTATTAACTAAGTAATAGCTTTGTGAACTCAGAACCTTTAGTGGCCTCCAATATCTTTCCCAAATAAGCAGTTTGAGGGTCTCCTATAAAATCTAAAATATGATAAAGCTGATATAATCAGTTATCGCTATATGCATGAATATGTCAACTAGAAGCAGATAAAATTATTTTGGGTTTTTTTTATATTTAATTTTTTTCTTCCCTTTGACTCTGTTTTTCTTTTTTTATTTAGCCAGGAGAAAAATGGACAAAAGATTGCCGGGAATGTGTCTGTGACAAAGATACCCTTAAGGTGAAGTGTAGAAAACATGAATGTTCTCTGACACAGCAAGTGTTTTGTGAAGAGCCAGGTTACATGCCTGTTCAGACACCAATACCAGAAGATCCATGCTGTACTAGGACTGAGTGCTGTAAGTACTGTCTTAGTTCTTTATCATGGGGAAAATGCTATATTAATTTTAGGAAACTACAGCAATCCTTTCACATTTTTTTAATACTTTGCATTGATGTCATAACCCTTTTCTCCCTCATCCTGCTTTTTAGAGCCTTCTTGCAGAGCATACAGTAAATGCCTGAAGATAACAAATTTAAAGATTAAAAGATTTTATATAGTTAGACATAGAAAAGTAACTGAAAATCTTCTATAATTTAACATTGAAAGCCTTTAATACTGCCACTATCTGGAACAATATTCAAAAACCATTCAAAACATTTTTGATTTCAAAGACCAGTATTAGTAAAATTAATTTTAAAAAATAGTCCTGACTATTTAAAAATTGCTCAAGAAGTTCCAGAACCAGTTATGAGACCAGAGTCATCAGATTTCCCCACTGATACAAATTTCTCTTTGAAATTATCTCTTTTTAGCAGTTACCACTCTGTTCTTCTCAGTGTTTTGTTTTACAAAGATTATGGGAAAGCCCGATCACATTGAAAACACCTTGGCACATAGACTGAATTAGTCATTAAACTATCTTGTGTAAACACCATATCTACCCCATGAGAAAACTTCAGAAGTTCATGTAAAACAAAATTGCTTTAATTCAAAAATTCTGAGCTTATTATTTTCTATATTCTCTTACATGAAACAGACTGTAACACAAGCCTCTGCCCTGACATCACACCCCAGTGCTTAGAGGGACAGGAAATAATCACAATAATGCCACCTGGAAACTGCTGTCCTATCTTTGAATGCAGTAAGTATTGTGCACCCTCTTCATGTGCTATTTACTGCTGTATTTTTCCAAGTTACAAAAACCTTATAAGAGAGATGCAAATTATCTGTGTTATTATATTGGGTCTTGTCATGAATGAGTGCCACAGGCCTATGAAATGGGCCTATAAAGCTAAAAACCAGAAGTTTTTTGTATGCATTTCTGCCTCTTAAAACTTACACCTCCTTCTTCCTTCTTTACAGGACAGGGTTGTGTAGTCAACGAAACCTATTATGCAGTAAGTACACAGAGTTACTCACTATAAAAATACATGCTCACATAGTTCACAGTGCAGTGTTTTTGAGACACCTATCATGGCCTGAGATAAAATATTATTCATTATTTCACTGAGGTTACCACCCTCTGTACAAGCAAAAGCATTTTCTGCTCTCCTTTCTACATTAGCAGAATTTGATTCCAAAATGGATATTAACTCTGCTTAAACAAACCAACCAAAATTGTATTTATGGATAGCTTAGCCTATACATAGTTCACCTTTGTATTTTCTGTGACGTGTATACATAGAGCAACTTGTTTTAACTGACTAATAATGGGTTTTTCCAACTTCCCCTAGCCTGGAGCTGCCATTCCATCAGGTCCCTGTGAAGAATGTACCTGTTCTGCATCCTCTCCCTCAAGGCCTCACCACCTTAGAGTCACGTGCCAGCCTATTATCTGTGACACGTACTGCCCACTGGTGAGTGCTGTTCTGCTGTCAGAAATTCCTACCCCACTCAGCTCAAATAACCACCAGAAGTGACCTGACTTAATGCCCTTCTCTTTCTATTTCTTTCAAAACAGGGCTATAAATACACAGTGGAACCCGGGCAGTGCTGTGGCACGTGCAGGGCAGCAGCTTGTGTAGTGACTGTGGGAGACAACATCACACACGTGCTCCATGTAATTACCTCTGGTTCAGTTCACTTTTGGGCAACTCTGCTAGTCTCTCCATTCTTTCCTTTCCTTGTATTTGTCACATTTATTTCCTCCATCTCTTCTCATATTAAACAAACGCTTACTCAGGAAGGGACTGGACAGTCTCCACACAGCCTAAACAATATCTTACACCACAAAACACCAGTTCTAAGACTTCTGGAGGCAACTGTGATATGGTACTGAACAATGGCTTTCAGAAATCAACATAGGAAAATACATAGGTGGCAGGAATGGGCTTTTGTTTGCCTCCAGTACTGAAACTGTAGCACCCATTTTGCTCAAAGGATAATTTTATCTGTGGAGGCATTTTGACACATCCATAAATTCTAATGACAAAACCATTGAAATGCAAATTTTTCTTTCCAAATGAGTCCATGTACTTATCCTATTCACACAAAAAGCACATCTATATCCAGATAAAAATAGAGCCTCTTCACTTGGTTAATGAAAAACACTTAATAGCAGTATGATAATACGGCAAATAATTATCAGCTGAAATTCAAGGAAGTTGTTTGGAATAATCAAACTACCACGTACAGCAACAATAAGGCACTGGGGGGCTTTTGTTTCATTTTTATATAAGAAGATTTTAATTTGCTTTAATTTTGCCTACTTTCAGGAAGGAGAATATTGGAATCCACCTGGTGATAACTGTACTGTTTACACATGTGAAAAACATGCTGACCAGTTCCTTCAAGTCATCAAAGAGGCAAGCTGTCCTGCCTTTAACCCTGATGAGTGTGATCCAGTAAGTACTGTTCTACTACTTGTCATTTTTGGAAAGGTTGCAGTGCCTAGCACCAGTGATAGAAGGATCATGGTGTCCAATGAAAATAACTAGCAGAAGCATCATGCAGGAAGTAGCTTTCCTTTCATCCTCTCTGAACCTGGTCCCAGTCAAATTTTATCTCAGAAAAGCAACTCAAAATTAAAATGAGTGATATATCAATCCTCACTGAGGATCACACATTAGAGAAAAGGATACAGCATAATATTTTGGATTCCTAAATGTGTCAAGTGACCTAGAAGCAAGAATCAGCCTCTGGCAAGTCAGTTATTTCATTCATTGTGTTACCCTCTCTGTTATAATCCTTCACCTCTACTGACTTTGGTCACAATATTTGACTCACATGTGCTACGAACTTTATTGCTTGCTAAAATTATACTACTAAACTGAGGGTTTTCCTCCATTTCAACTTTCAAATAACTCTTGTTAATATTAAAGTAGTGACGTGCCCTTAATATTTAGCCTTGTTTGAAATTAGATTCCATGTCAATACAAAAATATACATAGTCTCTGGTGCCAGAGAAAATTAGGAAGCAGGGAAAGTCTGCTTTTGTATGCAGATATGAAACCTGAGTTATCTTTTTATGTTTTCCCACTTAAGGATGATGTCAGGTTATCTGACGATGGCTGCTGTTTAGTGTGCCGAAGAATACCGAAACGTAAGTAATAACAACTCTGTTAAAAGTATTGATTACGTGTGCCTTATTAGGTATATTAGCCCATTTTGCACAATGGGTGCATAGACAGAAGAGGTGAACTGACTAGGTTTGGGTTCATTCTTTGGGGTGACAAAGGAAACAGGTGGAAAAGAAAGGAACAGGACATTTCCACTATGCATGTTAGGTCCTACTGAAACAGATGGTGAACTTTCCCATCCCCTACTGTTAAATGCTGGTTTTTTGTGGGAGGGTGAGGACTATGACTACTCTCCCATTTCCATAGATACATTCTCTTTAAGGAGGAAAGTGAAGCCAGTTCTGAGAGATGGGTGTGCATCGAGCAGTTGCCACAGTACTGCTCTTAATTTCTGCATCCTGCATCAAGTTGCCTAAGAAAAAGGGAAAGTTTCATCCACTGATAACACAAACAGCAAGTCCTCATTTGGCCTTCAGCAATTAAAAGAAAAATGCACTGTGACGTAGTTTCCTACTTCAGCTCCATCCACCTTAGTTTACAGTTGCAAACTATTGTATCATACACAGCTACCTATTTATATGCACATGTATTTTAACCTATTTTCCTTTGCTTTGTGATGACCTCAGTTTGTATGAAGCACAATATGACTACTGTCATCAACTATAATGGCTGTGTATCTCCTGCACCTGTTGAGATAACATACTGTGAAGGCAGCTGTGATGCTTACTCACGGTAAGTGGCATAAAAGATAATTGTGGCCTCTTGTCTTCTACTCTTTACACCATCAAGCAAAACACAAGTGTTTTTCTGATGTGTCCAACATCCACCCAGTCATTAACTGTTTCCATTGTGCTAATTAACATGACGTTGTACTAGCTTGATTACCTCGAGATTCAGTGTTTAACAGCTTGTTCAGTGTCCTAGTGAATAGACCCAAATTTTGATTTTGCCCATTTAAAACTGAGGCTATATGTTTCTCATTATTCTCTCGCTGGACTGGCTCACTATGAGATCTGGAATAATTGTTTACTTTTTCTGTGCATTAATGAAGCCTTAGAGTCATCAGTTTTTACAATGAGGAGCAATTTACCTATATTTCACCACAATACTGTAAGCATGCTAATATTGAGCAATAGTCCCACATGCAAGCACACAACTTCTGGTTACATTTTGTAATGGGTGGGAGGGGCAGTGTTATTTCTCACATAAATTCTGAATCTTTCCCATTGGTTTTTCTATCAGATATTCTCAAACAACAAACACAATGGTGCACAAGTGCTCGTGTTGTCAGGAAATCAAGACCAGCAAAAGAAAGGTGACTCTGACGTGCAGTGATGGAACCTCCTTTGATCACTCCTACACCTACGTGGAGAAATGCAGCTGTGTGGGTGCTGAGTGCATTACCCAAGACAACACCCAACAGGAGACACAGCAGATAAAGACCTCTCAGGAGCAAGCAAATGTCAAAAATTAGAACTAGAGAGAAGTCCTCAAAAAAGGGCTGAGCATAAGACTAAATAAAGAAACTTCAAAAAATACAAAAGTGTCAAGAGCAGCTAAAATTTTGGATGAACAGATTATGTTTTCTGCATAAACCCCCAGTATGTCTGTCTATGTCTACAGAATTTCAGCTTTCATTATCAATATATCTCCCATTGGTTTTTTATGTCTTTTCTACCTTGAGAGGTGTAAGTTCATCTTGACATTCTCCGTTCATTTGTCTTCTGAGAAGTGCTGGATTTTAATAACATTTTCACTCCAGTTCACTGAGAAAAATCAAAAGACAAATCCAGAAAACAAACCAAACCCAAGGAAAACTGTACCCCTCTGCTTCTATATGTTTCTTTTTTGTTGTTGTTGAGGAAAACTTAGAGGGCAAAAAGCCGTATCTTGTCAAAACTATAAACTTTAATATTTTGAACAATTTATGATGGACATATTTCCCTACATGTTTATGTGAGGAAAAGGAAAATCCTATTGTGAGAAGCTGCTGCACACTACTTTTTGTTTACATAACACCATCAGCATAGTAGCTGTATGAAAGTACAGATTTTTTATTTTGTTTTGTTATGTGGTTAACTGTTTACAGAAGAAATATATATATATATATATTTGCCAACAGAGGCATATGAAGGATTTTTTTAAACAGAAGTATAATAATAATAATAACTGTAAATTCTTTCCTAGGAAGCTTTAAAAAGTTGGACCACTACTATTTATTACTTTTTTGTTTTTTTGACAACTGATTTATTGGGTAATTACTTTCAGAATTAATGTTATCCCATTTCTTACTCTGTCATGTTGTCTGGGTATGGTATATTTTCTTTTGTTTTTGAATACTATTTTATTTTTGTTCCTTAAGACACAAAAGAGCAATTATGATTAATAAATTTTGAGCATTTTACAGCACGTCTGCTTTGACTTTTCTGTGAATCCCTTGTGTGAGAGTTGCTGGCTCCATAAAACATAGTTCCAGGTCAAAATGAACATACAGTCAATGTAGGCTGTGGTCCCTAACCTCCTATAGACCTTTGATAGTGCTTTGAATGAAAAGCACTCAAAAACAAGCACTTGGAAGTGTTCAAGCGCATCACTTCAGCTGCTATCAATTAATGAACTCTCAGAAAACAAGCACCTCTGAGTCTGCACATGTTTTATAGCCATGAAAGTTCTTTACCTGACTGGCATAAACTATCCAAAGTATTTCAAACCAGTTTGTTTATTTATGTTGCAGTGGGCTCTGTTTTAGAGTGCACTGCAACATAAATAAACCTCTGAAATTGCACTGTTGTAAATCTGTGCAGTTACCACGGAGAGGAAAGCTCATGTCTTTACAAGCAGTTCAATGGGTGAAGGTGTGGGTGTGAACATCTCAGAAATGGGTCCCAGTGTCTCCACTGACTTTGGGCAGCAGGTTTGTTGCAGAGCCCAGGCAGCTCGGCCCCTGACACAGACAAGGGTCTGCACAGCCTGAGTTTCTCAGCTTTGGGGTAAAATAAGGAGGGAATATGTGGCAGGCGGTTTGGGAAGGCTGCACCTTCCTAGTGCCTCTGCCAGTGGGGAAAGGAAGAGGGCAGCATGTGGCCGGAGTTAGGATAAAAGGAGGCTGCCCCCTCTGAAACCTCGAGGGAGAAAACCCCACAGGTGTGTGCCCCGGTGGACATTCTCCCTGTTAGAATAAAGTTGCAGGACTCCTCTGCCTCCTTTTTGGGCATAAACCTCTGGCGTTTGTGGAATTTTCGTGACAATTGGTGACTCGTCCAGGATCCTTCCACTGTCTGGGTCCGGCACGCGGCAGGAGGAGCTGGAGGCGCCTCAGCCAGTTTTGGTGAGCAGGAGATTGACTGGGTACCCGAGACTGTCCAGGAGACAGAGGAGAGGCCAGCCAGGGGCGTCCGTGAAGAGCCCATAGGAAAGGACCACTGGACACGGATGCCCAGAAGGGGCAGTAAGGGAAAGTCAAGAAGGGTCTTGGCAAGCCTCACCGGTGAGTACAACTTCGGGGGGTAAAACATGACAGGATGCTCAGGATGGGCAACAAAGGAAGGGTCTGGATTGTAGGGATGACAATCCCAAAATATGTTCGGAGGGTTCTTTGGGAGAATGTTGAGATGATTTGCACATTCTCCCAGAGGTAGTTAAGGACATGGATGCCCAGAGAGGGCAATAAGAGGTGCCGAGAAAGGGTCTTGGCAACCCACGCCCAGAGCAGGCAATGGTGTTGGTTTGGGAAAGGATTGGTTGAAGGGGGGGTGTGGAGAAATATGGTAAAAGCAAATAGCAACGGGAGGCTACGTGATAAGGAAGGAACAGTGAGGACTGGGAAGTTCTCTGCCTTATTTTCAAAATCTACAGTCTAATACAGGGCCAGCTGCAAGTCGTTTTTATTCCCGGCTTGCAGGAGAGGGAAAACATGGAGGTTCCTACACCCCCACCCCTCCCGGGCCATTATGGAGCCAGGGTGGAGGATTTGGATTTGCCCACTTGCTACTCAGGACTTTAGGGGGTTTCTCAACGGTGAGGAGTGCCTAGGCCAGGTGTGAGAGAACAGGAGCAGCAGCACGGGCTGGGCCCTGCAGGGAGGCGCGGGACAGCCGGGGCTGTGGGACAGCCGGGCCCAGCTCCAGGCCGTGCCCAACGCGGCCACCCCCGCGGGCAGGGGCTGTGGTGGCCCCGGCCCCCTGAGGCTGCGGGACATCTGTCCTGCCGTCCCTGTGGCACTGTTGGCTGTGCCAGCACCTGGTGCTTTACAGAGCTTGCGGTGCTGGGAGAGCGGCCTGGGGGCCTGGGCGGGTGTGCTGGGGACACTGCAGCTGGGCAGGGAGTGCCTCTGCTGTGCAGTGTTGTTACAATCTGGGTTAAACACAGAAGAGCAGAGGAAACGAAGTCTCTGTGAATAAAGCAGATGAAACACAGAAAGGTTTGAAATATACCCCAAAATGTGATTAAAACCAAACGAGGTTAGATGTTGGTGCCAAAAAATTGATGTTTTATTTAACAGGGAGGGAGGGGAGGGAAGGGAGGAAAAGAAGTGTGCATGGAGGGCTGGGGGACAGGGAGAGAGTGACAGGGGTTAGGCAGAAATATATCACCCTTCTGGGGGTCCCAACAATGTCTCGTTGCTCCCCTCCGTCTGCTCTTCTTGGTGGTGAGGGTCCCCCACCGCCACAGCCACACAAAAAAGCATGGAATCCAGTGGATTAATATACATTTGGGCCAGGTGGGAACGCCCTGGTGCCTCCCTTGCAGGGGGCCAGTTTGACACTGTCCCTTGCAACACTGTGGATCTGTTGCATCGTGCTGCAGTGCTCTGGTGCAGGGTCTGGGTACCCCTTTTAGGGGGGCCTTTGCCAGGTCATGACACCCCTGTGTCCTTTATGTGGATGCAGCTTTTCCCAGGGTGAAGCACAGCACAGGGATGGGTGTTCACTGCCTCTCACCAGAGGCTTTTTCATCACACTCCCAAAGCCCCTCTCCCCTCCACCCTTTGGTGTGAGGGTTTGTGCAAGCCTGGTAGCTGGTAGCCCAGGATCTCTGGTCTCCACTACGAAGGTGTTAAGGTTGTGCTCTGTGAATGTAGTCTTCTCCCCCAGCCCTGAGTTGTTACTTGATCTTATCTTCATCAGCAAGAGGTGTAGGGCCTCAGTCAGGGCCTTGTTCAGGGTGTGTTGGTCTTCTCTGCAGCTTTTGATATAATAGGCATAAGTTCTTCATGAAGATGTTTAAGTCATAAACGACAGCATTTCAGTCTCTGACAAGGGTAAGGTACAGTGATCAGCTTTGGTGTACGGTGTGAGAGACAATGTGTCACCAAAGCCTGGCCTGATACAAGAAGGGATTTTGTTTGAGTCCCTGGGGACGTGAGTGATTTTGCAGAGTTTGGCAGCTGTGGCAGGGTAAGAGCCCACAGGCAGCAGAAGCAGGGGCTGGAGAGGAGGCTGAGTGGGCCCTTCCAGGAATTGTTTAGAAAGGCATCTCAGGTATAGGAAAGATATGAAAGAAGGGATGAAGAAAAGGTAAAGATACAGGCAAGGATAATGGCACAGTTTTTACAACTCTTGATGGGAAAAAGTGCAGGGAGCCCTAGGACCAAAGGGAAGGGGGCAGCCACCAGGACAGCGGTTGGGAAGGAATCAATGTGCCATTTGTAAAAAGGGACATTAGAAATGGATTGTTAAGGGTGTCAGGATCTGCTGTTGTACCGGGGGCTCACCACACCAGAGCCCTTGCTGAACCAAGAAGTGTTTCCTAGTAGACACAGGAATTTCTCTGTCTGATTTGAATTTTATGCCAAAGGGGGAACAATTGTTCAAATATTCTTTTGATAAGTGGGAAAGATGAGCAGGTGCATTTTATTCAAACATTGGTTTGAATAATTCACAATAATTCAATTTCAAACTGGGTGTATGTGAATTACCATGGTGTCTGTGATCTTCACAGCTGCCTTTGCCCACTCCCTTCAAACACATTGTACAGGGCTGGGAGAGGCCAGGAAGAATGAGACATGAACAGTAAGTTGCCTTGTGTCCACTGAGTTGTTTATTACTTTTTTCCATGT